>OENT01001071.1:0-32420 GCA_900239685.1 Rotaria macrura | reverse complement strand
GAAATTTCGAATTTTGTTGTTATAGAAATTGATTTTTTCCGAACCGTTCTCTTTTTGTAAACCTATGTATTCGACTCTTCCCTGTCTCTATTTCGGTTACTATAGAATCACGAAATGATTACATTATTTATCTGAAATTTTCATATGAAGAAATGTATAAATGATATATTTATTTCTACTAGGGCTATTTAAAATTCCCCTATAGGAGAAACTAAAATTTTAATTTGCCCTAGGGGAAATTAAAATCCTCGGTTTTGTATATGAAATATATGGAAAAGAGAAAGATTTTAACTTGCCCTAGGGCAAATTAAAATTTTAATTTCCCCTAGATTTTAATTTCCCCTCCAACATATACTTGAGCAAGATGAAGAAAGGCCTTTTTCAATAACGTGGCAAGAACCAAACAAAGTACTTTTCTATTCTGTAGAATACCACGCTTATCTGTTTTTTTTTCTTTTCAATACGAAATTTAAAAAAGCACATGCTTTTGTCTTCCGTGACGACAGTATATTTGGGTAATAATACGTGCTGAAAGCCATGCACCTGTTATTAAAAAATAGAACAGATTTACAGTCTTCTCGTCTCGTAAGTAAATAGAAAAACTCGTCTCAATAGATGTCAGTTGTGGACATCAACTCTATTTTGTTTGATTGAACTTCTGAAATTACAAATCATTTTTTTTTCAACTCAATATTCAAATGACGACTTCTTAACTAATTACATATAAAGTGATGGAGGCATTTAGTGAAAATATCTATCCAACAGAAAATACTAGAAGAAGGCACAACATTGTCGTCTTCTTAGCAGAGGTATTATCATTCTAATGGCGTTATATTCTGTATGGTATACTGGATTGCACCATCATCTATGAAGTTGAAATTTTGCTGTGTTGATTCATCTATTCACTTTTCAGTCAGATGATGATATTGATAAGAAGTGTTCTTTTTATAACTGTCGTTTTATTACAAAGTTTTGCTGTTGCTCTAGAACTAAAATATATATCAATTTAAAACATTGACATGGCCGACACGAATGCTCACGATCACGATGATGAAGATTTCCAGACAGGTGATGCCGGAGCTTCAACTACGTGAGTAATGATTATACGGATCGTTAGTTTCTAATGTATTCATTAACATAGTTATCCTCAACAATGCTCGGCTTTACGTAAAAACGGTTTCGTCATGTTAAAAAGTCGTCCATGTAAGATCATGGAAATGTCAACATCAAAAACAGGGAAGCATGGACATGCTAAAGTATGAAAGGAAACCGACAAACGGAAATCACACACATAGATGTATTTTTCTTCATGTAAATCTTTCGCTCTAGGTTCACATGGTTGGTATTGATATTTTTACAGGTAAAAGATATGAAGATATATGTCCATCAACACACAATATGGATGTTCCAAATGTGAAACGTATTGAATATTCAGTAAAACGAATTGAACTTCTCCAGATATCATCGTTGTTTTGCCTTTCTAATTTAGGTAATCGATATTGATAATGACGGATACGTCTCGCTTATGGATGACAGTTCGGATACTCGTAGTGATATTAAACTTCCCGAAGGTGAATTAGGTCAAGAAATAAGAACCAAATTCGAGAATGGTGAAGGCGTGAAGGTTACTGTACTTCAAGCACTTGGTGAAGAAGCAATTATAACCTGCAAAATCGAGAACGATTCAAGAAAATAAAATTTAAAAAAAACAAAAACTCAATTTTTTTGTGACTGTATCGTCAACAAATTAACAACGATATTCTATGTTAAATAAGAGTTCTTGTTATTGTTGTTGATCAGAATGAAAGAAAAAGAAAAGAAAAGAAAACAAACACTATAAACATGTTGTATTACCATTTACTCAAGAGTCGGTTTTGGTCGTTCTTGCATTTTCCTTCACCTTACATTGACATTCAATTTCTAAGCTCAAAAAAAAAGTACAGCTAAGAAGAATACACAGATTAAGATCATGTATTCTGAAAAGTTGTGAGAGATTACATTGGTTAAATAAATTTTGGAAACGTTTTTTTTTCTTGTTTCTATTGTTATTTTCTATATTCGAAAGAAAAAAACGTCATCAAGCAATGAAAAATTATTTGTATTTATTTAGACAAGAATACAAAACAATAATTAATGTCTTGGACTGAACGTTTATTACATCCGGATAATCCGGTTGTATTTTTTGACATAACTGTTGGTAATACAGAGATAGGAAGAATATTAATCGAACTCTATGCACATGCAGCACCAAAAACAGCAGAAAACTTCCGACAATTTTGTACAGGTGAATATAAAAAAGATGGTGTACCATGTGGTTATAAAAATGCACCATTTCATCGAGTAATCAAAGATTTCATGATACAAGGAGGAGATATTGTTAATGTAAGTTCAATTTACAAACATTGTTCATTCTTTATTTAAAAATATTTCATCGGTTTTGTTTTAATCATAGGGTGATGGAAATGGTCTCATGAGTATATATGGTGGAAAATTTGCTGATGAAAATTTTGCATTCAAACATAATCAAGCTGGTCTTCTCAGCATGGTAGGGATTATCAAAAAACCTTTTTTTTCTTCACAGCGAATCAAAAGAAAGAAACTTTCTCGTTTAGGCAAACAGTGGACGAGATACGAATGGTTGCCAATTTTTTATTACATGTACTAATTGTGAATTTCTCGATGGCAAACATGTTGTTTTCGGTATGACATTGATGATTGTATAATAGTCTCGTTTTAATTTTGATTCGTTTGCAATTGTAGGTCGTGTTATTGAAGGTATGTTAGTCGTTCGAAAAATCGAAAATGTACCTGTAGCGTTTAATAATAAGCCAAAGATTCCTGTTATTATTTCTCAATGTGGTGAAATGTAATTTTTCTGTTGTAAATAAATCAAGACATGTGAACATGTTGATGTCACACAAAAAGGCAAATTATTCTTCAATTATTTCATGATTTAAACAACGTTAATCGATTTTAAAATATCTATTCGTCATCATGATTATGAAATCGAATTTCTTCTTGATACGGACACCGATGCGTCACTTCATCATAGAACCAAATCATATGAATTAATAACGTAGAAAGAATTGAATTATATCGATATGTAATGCTCATTATCATCACTCTATTCAAACGTAGTACCACATGCTGATGTCTCTTTGCTAGTTGTCGAGAGAAATTCTACAAATTACAAAAGCATTTTCCCGATCGAGAATGTATCGGCATCATATATTGTCTCTCTAGAGGTGTAGTACATTACACATTTTCTTATATTTTAATGGCATTTCGTTATACAGTTCTATCATTCTCTTCGATAATATCGGCGAAATTCGTTGTTCCACTTCGATATGAAAATTTACATTATAGTAACCATCGATTAGAATAGTTAATGTTGACTACATCTTCGGTCTCATTATCAACACACTGTTATAGTAAAAGTACTACGTGGTTTACATGCATTTAGAAACTAGTTGTTCTGACTACAGGATACGAACAGATCCAATGGCCTGATATTTTCAAAATCAACTATTTTCATTTATACTTCTTCCCATGTTAAGTTCCCAAGCCGAAAATCAATTTTGCTCGTGTTCCTATGGGAAATCATCTTATTGTATTGGAACATAACAAGTGATGAACTTGAACTCTGTTCAACTTATTCATACCTCAACAGAATCTACGTAATGCCTGTAGTCTATCAAATTAGAAGTTGCTTGTCAACTTTAGGTCTGTTCTCGTGCGCACTAATAAACTACACATAAACATTACCGTATTTGATTTGAAAAGTACTTCAAACTTCTTCATATTATTATACTTATTTTGAAGCATTTCTATCCAGGCCGATTCAAGTAGGCATGAACTTCTATGAAAACTGTAATCACCATCTTCCGTTCTGTGAATTTATGTCCGTTAGCAAGTAATTAAAACCAGTCCATTTTCTTTCATTATAAAAAATATATATAAAAACGTTCGCATTAAGTTCGTCAATCAAATTATGAAAAGTGCTTTGTGTACGAGTATAATCAACTCGCATTGCAACAAAAAATCTATCGAATAGATGAAATTTCGACTCACGAATACTTACATCTTCTCCCATTGAATGACCAAGATCTCCTTTGCAGACATGTTTCCTGTTGCAAGTTTTTGTTTATCTCATCTTCTAATCTGTTCTCCAGGGGACTTTATTTGTATATTCCGATTAATTGCGCAATGTTAATAAGATAGGTGATCTAGAGTATCAACGTCTTATCCACACCGTATAAAATTGAGTTTGATTGAGAGTATTTAGTGGATATTTTTTTTTACGGATTTCATGCAATCCCTTATTCTCTTTAATTTAATTTAATTTCAGTTGAAATCTTTTCTAAATCAATCAAAAAAAAAACGTTCATAGTTGAAACAGCACTTATATTATAAACATACGACCATAGAAAAAATTCTTCACATATTCTTAATGATTACAGAGAAGAATTTTTCAGATCCCCAAATTTTGCTCATGTTTTTTGAGAAAAAAAAATTACATTCTAAGTTTCCAGCGTAGGTGAAACATGACTTTTATTTCATAGTTATTAACAACAAACTATTGTCTTCTGTATTTACAGAGAAAACATCATCAAAAACTAACTATGATTTCACCAAATAAAAAAAATAGAATTAGTTATGTTTAGAGAAATTTCTTGAAAAACAGATTTCTCTTAGCACTAGTAATTGGATATTCTTTAGATTTGTTTATAAAATTCAACAAAATAAAACTCAGTGTTGTGAGACGCATAGTAATTGAGAATATGACTTAGAGTTTGTTACATTTTATTAATAATGTCGAGATCAAATCGATTCATAGTGTGGAGAGTGAATTAACATGAAGTCAAATCTAAAAGATGAAATATTTTTCTAATTTAGCTATATAGAGATTTAATTCAAAATTTCTATCAATCTAAAACGTAAAATCTCACAGGCAACTTATTCGTTTGTGTTCATTTTATTCTTTATAATTATGATAAAATCTCGTTGCATGCATTTTTATCAGATATTTCAACCAAGACACATAATGAATACACAGCTTATTGTTGTTATTATTTCTTGAATACTCATATGAGAATTTGCTTTTTAATTTGACAGACAATACGAGAAATAATCACATTCTGATGACTTATAAACATGAAAATCTGTCATTTGATAAAAATATTTCCCATATTTCATATGAAACGTGTTGGATTTCGACAAAAAAAAATCGAACTTGACTGACTTTTAAAATTTGATTTGCAGACGGTAATTTTCACGTTTCAAGCCCAGCTACTCTTTCGTCGATGTCGAGAATGCAGCTGTTTGCCGAAGTAAATAATTTCAAAATCATGGGAAAATTTTGATCCATACATCAGACAAACATTGATTTAGTATAGTGATACTCCACAATATATATTTATATTTATATTTTTTATGTTGAAAAAAAAAGCGCAGAATTCAACGAATTATACTCAAATCTGACACAACATTGACTTCTGTAATTGAGTCATTACTGAAATTTATTCTGCCTATTCTCAGCAATCTTGATTCACTAAATACTTAGACCTATTAGAATAAGGTCTAAATACACAAACTTATCCACATCTATGGGTGACAGATTCACTATATGAATACTGCAAGTTAAGTATCAGGTAGTTACTTTAGTCTTAGTGACTACATAAGATGAAACTATTGAATATTTACATATTAAGATTGAAATTAACATATGACAAGTTAGCCAAGACCAAGATAGTTGAATCCATTTATTGTCTCTTTTTATTTGGATTATGTTTCGAAAAAAAATAATAAGATCATCAGATTCAACCTACTGTATATCGAACTTCGATAATTTATGTCATGTACAATAGTATTTTTGTGACGTGGGATATTTTACATAGTCATCATGACTGTGATAATGAAAAGGACATTGAATAAAAAAGCATACGATTATCATAAAGTCAAATCACACGATTTAAAAGATACGATATTCATGTTATTTTTGTTTGCAAGGGAAATATCACTAATAAATCTTGTTGTTCCACATTCCAGAAACTTCTCCATTATCATTCTAAATCTTATACAACATCGTGTTTTATTTGCGATAAGAAGAAGGCATTAAATCAATACAAATAGCGAATAGACCGAATGGTGATCAATGTTCATTCGGTTTTGAAAATAAATTCTTAAAAGAAGTATTCAAGCATAAAAACGAGTAACATCATAATATTTGTAATTATGAAAAAATGAACAGAAGCTACATAAAAAAAAACACTTCTTATGAAATTGCTCATAGAAGCTGCAGTCCACTGAACAGGTGCTGAGTGTACAGAATACTGAGTTTTTTTATTAACATAAAAATACTAAGGTCTACATCGCGAAGAACTCCATATCGAGAATGGAATCGTTTTCATTTTGCAGACGGCTTGTTAAAACCTTCTCAGAGTACATAACATGTTGACATCATATTTTGTCTACAAACTGTTCTTATACCTTACGGAATGCGACATGCATGCAAATCAATAAATTCATCGGCGCATAGTAACACTCTTCAGTATAATTGTCTATTGTTTGAAAATCTCAAATTTTGATTACTTTTAATTATTATCCATTCTGAAAAAGAAATTTCTTCTAATATAATTTCTTTTGTTGTTCTTACCTCATCAAGTAGAAAATAAGAGAACTCAATACGTCATGATTAACTACCCAAGTCATCGAGTATGACTTATTGCTTGTAAATATGTACTTATATTCACCGTACACTGATAGCAAAATAACGCACCATTACTTTTTAACGATAAAAGCACAACATTTAAATTAGATTGATTACATCGAGCATGTTGCCTTGCATGCGATTGACTGAGAAAAAATAAAATTTATTCTTGAATCGCATCGTCATCAATAAATCATGCTTTTGATTTCTGCCGTTGACATAATGTGATGTTAAGTCGATCGTGTTTTGTTACATAGAAATGCAAATGATGCACGCGAACAGATCACCGAGATCAATCCCAAAAAAAAGTAACTAGCGAGACCAATTAATATGAGACAGTTCGCACTTATTTCAATGAACAGTGTATATATAAATCATTCACTTCAATTCAGTATGTTCACTTCTCAAATATCTGTGTGCAAAATTAGGATATTTTTACTCGATACTCATCACAGAAATAATTTTATGACGTAGAAAGAAAATAGAATATGAAACCAATAGTTGAATTCATCTTTAATTTACAATCATTTTAGGCTACATACCAATTAAGATATTTCAAAAACATCTTCATCAAGAATACAGTCATATATTGTTTTTCAGTGAGATTAAATCGATTCAGTTGTCACCAGAGCTCTTTGAGAGTATGAAATTCAAAAAGAGTACTCTTTATTTTTAATAGTTTAAAATGTGCAAGCATATCTTGATACAAAGCAGAATTAACTTCCGTTCACATTTAAAATATGGCATTACATGAATGTTCAAACAAAATTTTACAGTACAACTATAAACATATGAATACTCTAATGAATCTTAAATCTAACTGATATCAATGGTTATATAGAATATTTGATTAGTTTCAAAATAACATAAAGATCTTCTTGTGTTCATCTATGTATTATAGGGTACAATTCGATTATTCAATTTCGACATTAATCATACTTCATCAGTATTGGATTCTAGTAAACATTACCGAGATAATCACGTTGAATTATACACTACGACAGAAGGCATTGGAAGTTTTTTCGTTTACTCATGAAATTTGCATGCAGATATATGTATACATCCTTCAACATAAATGTGCATTAAAATGAAGTTTCGAGACAATTCGTTTACTACTCATTTTAATTTCTGTTACGCACTTCGTCTCTTCAGCACTGACAATGATAGTACTAGATGAATAGAATGAAAACATGCGTCAATAATAAAGTATTATTTTTCAATAAAATAAAACAATCATACGATAACTAGTGGCTTTAGATATCTCACTCTACGCTCAATTGTAAGTTTTTTGAAAAATCTTATTGATCTGAAAGATATCACCAAAAGATTATAGGAAACATTATGCCATGATATCATCTAGGAAGAATTTTACCGGGTGATTCCGTGTTGAGTTTCCGAGACAACACCTTTTTTTTCCTACGATTTCATCTAATTTTTCAAGATCTAACGTACGAATTTTTGATTAAGGTTACTTTCTAAATTACGGAGCGCACTGTTAGCATCAAATATGTAAATGGATGAATAATTAGTTGAACTTCAATAACCTTTGTTGAAGGCAACCACGTTTTATTATTCGATTAGTTAACTAGATTTTTAATCATGATTAGTTCTCATCAAGATGTGCTAATGTGAGCATCATGAAAAAAGAATTGTTCAATAGAAATGTACGAGATTTTCTTGATTTGATCATAAATACTTTTTTCAATCATGGGAACAAATTACGTTTGATTTACATATTTTATTTACTTCTAGTAGATTTCATACACATAAAACAGATTCTTTTCTTTTCACATCAAAGTTGATTAATATTGTGTTGCTTTTAATTTCATAAGAAAAACCATTACTAATTATTGTTGATTGATTGCGTTTTCTTCATACTTTCGAAGAACACATTTCAACATCTACATTTAACACTAAGAATCATTGTATAAACTAGATAAATACTGTAGTTCATATATTAGCTACGGTAACAAATTCACTAAATTTTATTTTCTAACACGGCGTACCCTTAGAGTTCAGATTGTGATGGTACAATGTTTGTCTATTTACAAACTTCTGTGGATAGACTCACTTTTGTGGTTGTTCTATATTTTAACGATATGTGCCATTCAAACAAATTCAACATGAAATATAATTCTATTCATAGATAGTAGTTACTACTGAACATATGTCTTATAGTTCAAATAGAAGTATTTATGAAAAAAGGAGTATAATGTATCGTAAATGTGACTGATCCCCACCGGGAAGATTTCAAAACTATCTGTCAATTTATCCATGGATTGTCGTATAGTGCCATCTATTTGATTCATTTGTTTTTTCAAAAAACATTACTATTTTCGAGTATTTCAAATAGATGAGACTTTCTTTCCCTTTGAACACTATTTTAAAGGCAATATTTGTTTGACATCATTTTATTCGGAAAAACATTTTCCATAGCAACGGTAGCAACAAGCGTATGAACAATGTCACTGCAATTCCACTCAATCATATTGATTACAATAACTTAAAATGCCAAATCCTGTATTGAAAATTGCTATTGTTGGTCCTATCTGTGTAAGAATACAATATTTCTGCTCTTTCTAAAATAAGAATCCCTTTTTATGTCTTCTGTCTGCAGAGTGGTAAAAGTTCATTCATAAATTTTGCTACTGAAACACGTGAAAGTTTTACCGAAACCTATATACCAACAATACCCGTTCGGTAAGCATTGAAATCTTTCAGGTACAATTTTTCGATCTACAATTATATTTCTGAAAGTATCATCGAATATGAAACACCATCAACAACTCGAGGCAAATCAGAAACTTGGAACGTACAAATTTTCGATTGCAGTGGAGACATGAAGTAGTTCTGTTCTAAGATATATAAATTATACTTCATATCTTATTTTGATACATAGATTTGAACATACGTGGCCTGCCTTGAGTTATCGATTGAATGGAACAGTTTTCGTTTACAATCCTGATGATAAAAAACAAGCTGAAGAGCTCAATCTATGGTATTTAACGACGAATAAGAACATGAAAATGTAGTTTTTTTGTTATCAAATGAATTATTTATTATATTTGTTAGGTATAATAATTTTGTTGAAAAACCAAATCTAACAGAAAAATGTTGCTTGTTGGTTGCATCAAGAAAACATCAAGATGAAGATGAAGATAGAAGCGGTTCTAAAGTGTCACTATGTATGATGTTTACTATATGCGTTTTCTCATTGGACTGAATATGAAAATATTGTTTCTGTTTTTTCTCTATTTTCAGCTACTCTCTTTTCTGATATTCCTGCTATTAAATTTAATGGCAAAACAGATGAAATCGAAACGATTAAACAAACATTTGTAGACTATTTAAAACGAGTTATTGGTGAAACATCACGAGGACAAGAGCAAGACGAACGATTCAAATAGAAATATTTAAATAAATAAATACTTATATTGTTAATCGTTTTTCTTTTCCTCATTCGTGGAATATAGAAAAAAAAATGTTTTATTGTCTTTCTAGACAAAAATAAAGATGCCTCCAAAAAAGAAAGGCAAAGGTAAGAAAAAGAAGGGTGGCGATGAAAGCGAAATGGAAGTTAAAATGAAACAAAGTCAACATGAAGTTGATGCTCTTAAAGATCAAATGGCGTACCGACGTGAATTAGCACGTCGTTCGCTTGCGATAGCCGATAATTATCGTGAACAAATGAGCACGGCACAAGCGAACATTGAAGAATTACAAAGCGATATGAAAGCTGTATCATCTGGACTAACACAACAATATAAAACGATGCAAATGGAACTAGGATTTAAAATAACTCAAGTTGAAACGGAATTAGTCGCAACAAAAGCACGTTTAACTACTACAGATCAAGAACTTGCACAGCAACGTATTCATCATGATAAAATGCAACGAGAAAAAGATTCTCATATTCATATGCTAGAAGGAAAAATTTCGAATTTAGAAACATCATTTGAAAATTTAATTGATATTGGATTTAACAATATTCTAACAAGATTGAATGAAGAAAAACAAAAGTGGGATATGAAAATGGATTCAATCTTTGACGAGAATAAACGTTCATTACGAAATCTAAATTTGATTCATCTTGAAGTATAATAATATCTCATTCGCTAATTATTCTTTATTTTTATTATTAAATATCTTTCTTTTTTTTTTCAATAAATTTTTTTTGTATAGAGACACAAAGACAAAACAGATTTATAAACATTCTACATAATACTGATGATTAAGAAAAAAGACAAAAGCATATATAGATAGACAAATAAACAGCTAGAAGTCAGGTAGATCATTAAGAGAAAAGAAAAGGAAATAGAAGCACACACATGCACATATATATTCCTTTGATGTTACATTTTAATCTTAACGAGGACGGACCGAACTAGAACGCATGAGTGATCCAGATCGAGTTATTGTTGATTCTCGTATTTCACGCTAAAATCGATATAAGTTCAATTGAAGTCAAGAAAAGTTAACAATATTCATATTCACTTACACCTGGTGATGATACAACACGGGTAACACTGACAGTTGAACGATTTTTGGCACGAAGTTTGCCTAATTGATTTTCAGCAAGTTCAGCACGTTCAGCTGAATCCTCTACAAAAATAAATCAATAGAATTCTAAAGAATTTATTTCAGCTATGTCACATACCTAGTTCAGTTTGAACTTTACGATACTTAGCCAAATTGAGTGCGGCAATTTCCTCTGAAAAAAAAAAGTAAATATGCATATATATGTATTGCCTTTGTAATTCTTCGAACAACAAAAAATGTAAGCTAATACGAACCAGCTTCTTCGACTTGTCGTTTGTAAACTTTAATCTTGCTTTGTAGTTTTTCTGAGAGATCTTGTAAACGTAATTGATTCTTGCGATCTTCTTCAGTTTGAAATACCAATTCTTTCAATCGACGATCGTTCTTGCGTAATTCTTTCAATGTTTCTTGATGACGATGTTGTTCTAATTCGTTTTCACTTTCTAATTCGTGAATCTAAATGATTGAGAATTTTAATTTTTCTATCTTTTGTTTCTATTCGTCTACATACACGTTGTTCAAGTTTAGCAATGATGCGTTTGCCACCTTTGAGTGCATTAGCTTCGGCTTCGTCGAGACGAGTTTGAAGATCTTTAATTTGTTGTTCGAGAGCTTTACGAAGTCGTTCGACTTGAAGTGCATGTTCTTGTTCTTGACGTAATTCTTCGGCTAGACGAGCAGCATCAGAAGCTAAACAGATGTTAGAAATAGATATTTTAAAATAAAATCTTGAATACATTGTCAAAGTGTTGTTTGCATCATCACTATTGATGACCGAAATTTGATATCTTACCAGCTTTCTTCGAACGTTCTTCACTATTCTTAAGTTCAGCAACGGCTTCATCTAAATCAGCTTGCATAGCGGCAACAGTTGATTCAAGTTGTCGTCGTTGTGATGATAAGTTAGCGTTTTGTGTGCTGATTTCACTGATACGATCAGCAGCGTCATGGAGTTCGTTTTCGGCTGCTTTACGAGCACGTTCAGCTTGTTCCAAAGCGGTACGTAATTCTTCAAGTTCACCAAGAATAAGATTAGCACGACGTTCAGCAGTAGCAGCAGCTTCACGAGCTTCATCACGTTGTCGTTGTTCATCTTCAATTTGTACTTGTAAATCAGTAACTGTTTGTTGTAATTTCTTGAGTCCTTTTTGTAAATCTGCATTACTACGATTGGCATGATCAAGAGCGACTTCGAGTTCATTGATATCCGATTCGAGTTTCTTTTTCTAGAAAATACAACCAATTTTCTAAGTCGTTTATTTGAAGACTTATTTAAAATTCATATCACACCTGTTTAAGTGCTTCAGCTTTTGAACGTGTTTCAGCTTCTAAACTTGCTTGCATTGATTCAATAGCACGTGCATGATTACGGCGAGTATTTTCGAATTCTTCCTCTTTCTCATGGATACGACGATCAATTTCTTGACGAACGGTACTTAATTCCATTTGTACACGAAGAACTTTAGCTTCTTCTTGTTCAAGTGCTGATTCAGCTTCTTCCAAAGCAGCTTGTAATTCTTCCTTTTCTAATTCAGCACGTTTACGAGCTTTATCCAATTCATGAATGCTCTTGCCACCTTCACCTAATTGATCCATTAGATCCTTTAAGAAGAAAAAGAAAAACGTCTCATTTTCACATACAACTGATGTTTGTCGTTGTCTCATACTTTGATTTCTTCGGCTAGGTTCTTGTTTTCTTTACGAAGTGCTTCAATTTGTTCTTGTGATTCTTCGTATTGTGTCTTAAGTTTGAATAATTCGGTTGAATAATGACGCGATTCTTTTTGTGATGCTTCCAATTCGACGGTGATATCTTCACATTTTTGTCTCCATTCATTGATTAATTTATCGAATTGTTTTTGTTTCTTGTCCATGGCCGAAGCATCTTAATAGTTAGAATATTACACGGTGCTTTTCTTATCTAAAATAATGTGTTCATCAAATTAACTTACTGGCATTCGCACGTTCAACATCAATCATAAGATCTTCAACTTCACCTTGTAAACGAGCTTTAACTTTTTCTAATGCATTACATTTGTTCAATGCAGCTTCAACTTGTTCTTCAGCTTCTGTTAATTTAGCAGCTAATTTACGTTTAGCTTCTTCAAGTTCTTCAGAACGAGCCAAACCTACAAAAGAAAATGAAAAATACTCGATGCATATATTTAATTACTGGACGAAAACTAAGAGATTTCTATTTGTCATAAAAAGAAATTCAAAGATGAACAATACATGAAAAAAGACTTGAAATTAGACTGAATGATTAAATCCATCGAAGAATTCAGAGAATGGTGTACATCAAACATCTGATTGATTTTTTTCTAGATGAAAACAACTCGATAAAATACAAGCAATTCAATTATTTGTTTTTTCTTCTAACGTCTATGAATATTGGAACGAAAAGTCAATGTTAATATATCTATATACTACGTAGCTTATATTATCAATTTTGTTTTTTTCATCATCCGATCCATAGATATGGGGCGTTCTTAGAAATGATATTGTCGTTTGCTAATTACCTTCTGATTCATAACGGGATCGCCATTGTTGAACTTCAGCATTGAGTTTGGTTACTTGTCGTTGAAATTCAACTTTACCTTCTTGCTCTTCTTCGAGTTGTTCTCGTGCTTGATCAAGATCAGCAGTTAAATTACGAATTTGTGAATCTAAAATGTGATGATAATTAAGACAAAAAATTTTGTTTTAAACTATTCGAAAACATAGACAATACTTACTAACTGAACCTTTGCCACGTACTTCTTCTTCTAACGCACGTTTAGCTTCATCAGCTTGTTGTTGTAATGAAACTTTAACTTTTTGTAATGAACTAACTTGATGTTCAAGATCTTCAACTTGTTTAACTAGTTCTGAATTTTCACTAGTAATTTTAATTTTGATCTGTGTCACTTCAGTTATTTGCTTATGACTATCTTCGAGTTTAATTTGTATTTCACTTAATTGTTGTTCAAGTTGTTTGGAAAGTTTTTCAGCTGCAGCTTTACCCTTTTGTACATGATCAACTTGAGCACGAATATCATCAAGTTCAGATTTGAATGATTGTTTTTCTTTTTCTAATTTATTCTTCAATTTTTGTAATTGATCAATTTGTTCACCCATTTCTACGAGAAAGAAACATTGAATTCTTCAAATGTGATTGATTATATTTTCTTCTGCTTATGACTTACCATTGACAGCATCTTGATGTTTCTTTCTTAATTGTGCAGCTGTGGCTTCATGTTGAAGATTGGCTTCTTCTAAATCACGACGAAGCTTAGCTAATTCACCTTCTCGTTTCTTATTCATTTCAACTTGTGTCGATGTAGCACCGCCAGCTTCTTCTAGTCGATCACCCATTTCGTCGATTTCTCGAGCTAAATCAGCACGTTGTTTTTCGACTTTATTTCTAGCTTGTCGTTCGTTTTCAGCTTCTTCTTCAAGTTCTTCAATACGAGCTTGTAATTCTTTGATTTTCTTGCTAAGACCACTTGCTTGACCTTGTTCATCTTCAAGGCGTCCACCCATTTGTTGAATTTCTTGATCTTTACGTTTGACTTGTTCTTCTAATTCGCGTTTCGATCGTTCTAAATCTTCCATATTGCCTTGTACAGCTTTGAGATCTGTTTCTAATTTACGTTTTGATTTATCTAAATCAGCACGTCCTTTCTTTTCACGTTCCAAACTATCTTCTAATTCATCTAATGTTTGTTCAAGTTTGGATTTCAATTTATTCAAATGATTGACTTTGTCTTCTTCGGCTTGTAATTGTTCTGTTGTTTTGGTATTTTGTTCTTCAAGACGTTTACGTTCACGTGTGAGTTTAGCAATGGTTTCGTCTTGTTGTGCCATTTCATCTTGTAATGTATGGATTTGATTATCACGTGTTTTACATTCATTTTCAGATTTTTGTAAATTCAAACGCATATCATCAATGTCTTTCTTCAATCCATCGATATCATGTTCAAGTTTCTTTCGTTTATTATTTAAATCAGTTGATGCTTCTTCATCTTCATTGATGCGATCTTCCAAGTCTTTGATTTGTTGTTCGAGATCAGCTTTTTGTGTTACTAAACGTGCAAGACGTTCTTCAGCACCCGATGTATTTGATCGTTCAGATTCCAATTGTAAATACATATCATTTTTTTCTGAATGAGAAAAGAAAAAAGAAATATATATATATACATATTTTTTTTCTCGTTAATTGCTACGAAATCGATCTGAACTGTCAATTCTGATATACCTTTGATTAATTTAGCATTGCTATCTTCTGTGTCTTTACGTAATTTTTCTTCTTTTTCAAAAGCTTCTTTGAGCGCTTTATATTCATCTTCAAGTTTTTTCATTTCTTCTTCTTGTCTTGCAACAGACAACAATGGTTTCACTTTTGTATATAGTTTCCACCATGGCCAATTACGTAATGATAGATATTTACGAACATTACGTTGTAAGATTCCTAATGCTATGCGTTGTTCTAACATCTTCTTATATTCTTTACGCATGATATAACCACGAATTTGACCTTGTAATGTTGCAATGATTTTCGATAATGCACCATCACGCATATCTTCAAGTTGACCCAAAACACCAGCTTTGAAGAATACTTTGGTTGTACCCAATCGATATAATTCATCAGATAATTGAACATCTTTAAGAATATTTTCTGTTGCTTTCTTGGCATCAACAAATCCTTTTGGAATAGCATTCGGAGCCAAAATCGAATAACGTTGTTTGAATTCAGAATAAATCATACGATTTGGAAAGCCTTTACGGCAAATACGGATGCCTTCAAGTACACCGTTACAATGAAGTTGATGAAGAACCAAATGTGAATCAAGTACTCCTCCAGTTTTGATTTCATTCGGAATAATACAACGAACAAAGTGTGGATGAGTTTGTTTCAAATTGAACATCAATTTGTTCAATTGTTCCTAAAATATGACAGACTTGCTACTACTATTCTTCAACAAAGAAATCAACGAGTGTTCGACTCAACTTCGATAAGCACATGGACAATATTTCTATGTTCTATGGTGTATATACACGTATATATACAAGCAACAGAACTAAGTTATTTGTGTAATGACTACAGCAGCCAAAACAGTTCGCTAGCCTCATTAATGCTGCTACTTTAAAAATTAGATCGTTTCAGGAGATATTTCGTGATCATTCTTTTTGAGTAATCTTTCAGAATTGTAATGACGAATTAGTTTCTATAAGAGAACAAAAAATTAGTCCATGAACGCTCTTTGATTGTTACTTAAACCACAATATTTTTTCTAAAAAAAGACAGATTCTCAATCCTACAATTTGATAATACTATTTGTCTTATTTAACCGGAACGAACAGTAACATTGAAAACTGTTTAGTATTATGTAGTTTTCAGAATTTACTCTGTGTGCACCCAATGACTTCGTTTCGTTCTATGCCTTTCCTACCTATGTGTTACCGAGAATAATCGAATTACTCTAGAATGTTGTATGAGAATAGATATTTGATTTTCTACATGGCGACCTTTTTCATTGAATTTTACAGATAAAACTATAATTAATATTGAAGAACAATCTTTTAAAATTCATTTTTATCATGTCAAAAACAAAAATATATCAATTCAAAGCTGCTCACATAGAAATATGTCAGTTTGTTGTCTAATTCAAAAAATGATTATGTGTAAGTAGAAATTCTAAAGTTCGTATCTTCCATAGCTCATGTGTTATTTTTTTTAAACACTTCAGTTTAAAAATGAGCTTGTACAGTATAAGAAACCAGTCCTTGATACAAATTTTGAGAGAGACGAATTCATGTTTTGTACTAGTTATACTTGAAATTTAAATATTTGGAAACGAAAAAAAAAACTTACACGATGAGTAGCTGAAATCGTTTGCATACTGCCACCTTTCTTCTTGACACCAGTTTTGCCACTACCTTCTTCTTCTACAACATCAGCGAAGAGTGCATTTAGCATAGAATTCTTCGATTTAGCGAAGAGAGTAGCACTAAAAACAAACAGAATTTAATTGTTGCATTGAAATGAAACGAAACTTAGAAATGTTCATTCAATCAACATACACAGTAGTATTAATAGGATCTTTGTTCTTTTCAAGCCAACCGGTAGCTGTGTATGGTACAGAACCAGCATAGTGATGAATTTCAAAATTAGCTTCTGCTTTGCCTTTGGCTGGTTTGGGTTTACCAAATTGTGGATGTTTACCCAAATGATTATTGTAGAGTTTTTCAACAAATGTTTTATCTGTAGCTTTTGGTACAATACATTCTTCTTCAAGAATGGATAAGATACCCATAGGCTATAAAGATTCGTATACATATACGTTCTAGTGATGTTGTGAAACAAAAACAAAATAGTACGACATCTTACCTTCTCAATAAGATCAATACAAGCTTGTAAATCCATACCAAAATCAATAAATTCCCATTGAATGCCTTCTTTCTTGTATTCTTCCTGTTCTAAGACAAACATGTGATGATTGAAGAATTGTTGAAGACGTTCGTTTGTGTAATTAATACATAATTGTTCGAAACCATTGAACTAAAATTTATACGAATGAACATATTGAATGAGAAAATAATCCAAACATAACAATAAAGTTACATCAAAAATTTCGAAACCAGCAATATCAAGTACACCGATAAAGTATTGTCGTTTAGCTTTAACATCGAGTGTCGTGTTGACACGATCGACTAACCAGTTAAACATACGTGAGTAGATCTAAGACAGGCAAACGAAACATAAACATCGTATGCTCAATTAATAATTATCTTTTCATACCGATTTCGAAAGAGCACCAATTGAGTTAACAACTTGATCTTTATTTTGACCTTTATTGACGTATTCATTACCGACCTATATGAATATGATTTCATATTGAATTAAATGATAAATTAATCTATGTGTTAACACTAACCTTGATACGTGGTTTGAGTAAACCTTTGATAAGTTCAGCTGCTTCAACACCAAGAAGATGAGCAACTTTTTCACAATCTTCTGTTCCTTCGGCTTCGGCTTGTTCTTCACGTGGTCTTTGTTTCCATTGTGAATTACCAAAGTGCATGATAGCAGCGGTACATTTGTACATATTCATTTTTTCTTCCTATTTACGAAAGAACCGACCAAAGATTCTTTTCCTTTTATCATCTACTTCGTAATCAAATACATACCTTATTGAAACCAAGAATATCAAAAGCTTCATCGGTAATTTTCATTTCTTCTGCATCATCAACATTGTCAATGGTAAGCATACCTTGAGCAACATAGTGATATTTTCCGGGATCATTAGAAATAAGACATTCCTCTGAATAACAAAAGACATTAGAATATTCAGTTTTTTGTTTCAATGTTTCTTGGTCAATTTTGTTCGATAGATCTTACTGTGAATATCCGGAAAAGCATTTGAACACATTTGGTAGAAAATGTGGTAGTTACGCTCAGCTAGAGAATAAATCATATTATTAAATTTTAATTCACACAACTAGTTTGCTTCTATGAAATACCTGGTTGCTAAAAAAGCAGAATACAAGAAAACAATAGAATTGGTTATTTGTTTTAAAATTTTTTAATTTTAACATACTTGAAAGATAACACGAGCTTTTTCAAGTAAATATACTTCAATATCAGCACCAGCAATTTTTCCTGAACTGCCAAAGTGAATACGAATAAATTTACCCTAGGAAAATATAATAATTTGACAGACAAGTATCCATTCAACAGAGCATTTTTAAAAAAAGAAAAACTGAGCGATTCATACATATTGAATCAATGATTTAATCAAATATGCACAGTGAAAATTGGGCAAACAAAAACAAAACACACACACGATCGATTGCATACATCATGCATCAAACAAAATATGACTCTCGATCAGTATAATTATTCCAGATTTAAAAACTTACGAAACGAGATGAATTATTATTTCGAGACGTTTTCGCATTACCAAACGCCTCGAGTGCAGGGTTCGATTGAACAATTTGATCTTCGAGAGTCATAGATTTCTAGGATGAGGAAAGAGACAAGGTGTGCATGCGTTAGGTTTGGTGTGACAGTGTGTGTGTGTGTGTGTGTGTGTGTATGCATTGGTGATGTGTCTATGGAAAGAGTGTCAAATAAATGGAGGATAAACTTAGAATTCTAAATAGTTAAACCATATCAAATCAGGGTTTTTTTAATGCTGTGCTGCGGTGTTTTTTTGAATCAACCGCAACTTACGAATCGAGAAGAGTTATTGTTCCTAGTTGTTTTTGCATTACCATAAGCCTCAAGTGCAGGATCTAATTTTTTAGGGAAAAAAAGATATTTTGTTTTTATTGTGTATGTTTTTCATCGTTGACTGACGAGAAGTTTTTTCAATCTTCGTCTGTCGGAATGGGCTAAACACTTACTAGCTGACACAATTTGATCTTCGAGTGTCATTGTTTTCTTTAAAACCCCGCAAATAAAATAAAGAAAATATCATATTAATTTGTCTGAATGTTGTATAATGTGTGGTAGAAGTTTCGTTTTTTTCTAGATGAAAATAGACCTATAATACATTACCTTAGTGTCGTCTTTTTTAGCACTGGCAGCAGCAACCAATGCAAAATATTGAATGACTTTTTTCGTGTTTTCTGTTTTACCAGCACCCGATTCACCAGTGATCAACATCGATTGGTTTTCACGTTCTAAACAAAACAATGCATACATCGTATGATCGATTTCTCTCTTTACTTTAGATCACGTTCGTTTATCTAATAAAAGTGGCATCTTGTTTTGTTTGCTTTTCTGCACCATCGATCATCCTCTGGCTGATTACTTTTTTTTTTGCCTATCAGTATCATATGAGTAACCGGCAATGTCAGCTTGTTTATAAATTCTTCTCATTCTTTCTGTTTATTGAGAATGATGGCAACAGACTAGCTATTGCATAAATGATCGTTTGGGAAAATTCTTTTTTCCCCTCATAAGTCTTTTCTCATATTCGTTCTCTTTGACGTCTCTATTGATTGATAGTGGATAACCTTGCCGACTATTCCTACGTATCGTATAAAAGAATCAGCAAAAGTATATGCTTGTATATACCACTTTGCAATCAAATAGAATGTCAACACATATTCTGTTATTTCATATGGTATTATGATTACATATATATATATATAAGGGTGTATAATGATGAACCATTCAGAAAAAAAACTCAAAAATTAGTTTTAAACTAGAAATGAATATATTTCTACGTACCACGAAGCATATTTGAATAAGCATTGTCAGAAATAGCATATAAATGAGGTGGTACTTCAGTACGTTTTTTACCACGATACATAAGTACAACCTTCATTGTATAAATCGGTAAACGTTTGTATGGATTGATGGCAACACAAAATAAGCCTGAGTAGGTCTAGAAAATTAAATAATATCAATAGAAAACATAACAATGCAAAGTCATTCGTGAATATATTGTCATACATACATAAATGAGCCATCGTCCATAACGATCACGTAAATTATGCAAGACGGATGCATCATTCAAATAGGTTAAATTAGCCATATCATCACAGCAAGTGAATTTTGGTGGATTCATTTGCTGAATGTCATCCTTTTTCATTGTGATGCTCTAGAAAACAAATTAGTTATATCAAATAGTTGCTTCTTAGAAAATCATTGTGCTAATGATTGTACATACATCTCCTTTATCGGTTTTAATTGTTACTTCTTCGCCTTTGGTGCTGACAATTTCACCACTAACGTAAGATTCTTTTGCATCAGGTGCCCAACATTGCTTTTTACCATCGAAAGGTTGAGATTGAAGTTTAATACGTTCTTCACTTGGTAGAGACAAATATTTAATTGACTCTTTCAATTCTGGATCGTTGGGATCGTATATTAAGCTGTTGAAGAAAAATGAGAAAGAGAAAAAAAAATAATGAGTAAAACAATATTGCTAAATTGAAAGCAGTTTTTCGTATGTATTTGTTACCCTTCGATCGACATGACTACTTATAGATTATTTCGAACAAATATGATCAACACAATATAGTCTAGAATAAAAAATTCCAATGTAATTAGGCTAAGTTGCCAATGAATTGCCTGCTTTCTTTGCCTATACCTGATGATATGTGAAACTCGCCTAGTTCTATTTGTGCTAAACGATTGCCTGGTTGAATTACAAGTACTTATATACACTTTTGCCTCGTCGTCCGAGAAGAAAAAAATGATAGAGAAGGAATAGCTCTAATTTTTCTCTCTTATCTCTATTTTCTCTCTGTATCTCACGGGTTATACCGAAATTCTCACGTTGGTTGGCCGAACCAAAGCGGCTATATCTCCAAAATTGGCAAATATTCTCGAACGAGCTATAATATTCACCTCTTTCTTTCCGTCGCTCCTTCTCTCCACTCCTACTCTCTCTCTCTCTCTCTCCCTCTTCATCGCTCTCTTTCTTTAAGACTCTTCTTGTTCCGTCGACGACCAGTGGTAGCTATAACCAGAGTAGTGCATAACATTCCATCAAGAATGTTGAGCTAGACGGAAGAAGAAGAAAAAGAAAGATTTCCTATCATCTCTTTTTCCGTCAGATATTTATGGAAGTGCACACTCTATGTAGTAGAAAAAATTCTTGGAGGTCTCGTATGGTGTTATTATTACACTATGTATACATTATACATATATAGCATATACACACAGGATAATGGAATAGAATGATTACAACTCATTCTGTTTCCAATGATCCATTATTCGGTGCATGAATATGCAATGTTATCAGTTTGTACGTTTCAATCAAGCGAGAAATATCTATTATGTATATAACTTATTTCTTTGCTAATAATCTGACAATATTTTCAACCTTGAAATGAGAAATAGATATTAACCAGAACCAAAAAAAAAAGAAAGCTTATTTGTTTCTTATAAACAAACAACAGTTGTCAACTGTAAGAAATCTGTAAAACATAAAATAGATTAGAAAAAGTACAATCAAACATAAATATATCATTTATTCATTGAAATATTGTTAAAAATAAGAACTGTACTAATCGCATGCGACAAGAATACATAATTGACTATTAATACGTTCTGTACGCAAGTTTGCATTTGTTCATTAACGTTTTCTTTTTGGCAATCTTAATGGTTCTCGATTAAGCTAAGTTGAAATATGCCTGGTAGATCATCGCTATTTGAGCGCAGCTGCTAATCAATCACATTGACTAACAGTTGTGTCTGGAAAAAAATAATAAATACAAATTCATCCCACTAACTGCTTGCCATACACAACACATGTATCGTTTCGATAAGACAAAGTTGGGCAATATTGTTTTATTTCACAAGGGCTTTTTTATTGACACTAAAATAAATTATAGTCAAGGAGATAACGAAAAAGAAAATTAATGCCTCTGGTTTTTTTTTATTTAGCCTTGACTAAATTACATGTAGTCTGTTGCAGATTTCAAGCAGCATATTTGTCTGTTGTGAAACAGTTTTTTTCATGACATTTACGTACGAATAAACGATATTAATATCATTGATATAATAAAGATGTTCTTTTTTTCTTTGCATCTCTACTTCTTAATATGTACCTTGACAAGTTATTAGCATGACCATCAGTAGAAGTTGGGAAATCTTTTATGCGAGAGTTTAATCTAAACTCGAACACTAAGTTAATCGTGTGTAACAACCATAGAACATTTAATAGATCCAATGTAAATTTGATTATCGAATGTACAAACTACTGTTAAGTGTTGAATAATTTCTGTTGATGTCTCGAGATAAATCATACAAGACGAAAAATTGTTTGTTTTTTAATTTGAAAAAGAATTATCAAAATTTTAGTACAACTTTGTTTAACATACATCAATTCCATAAGCTCTGATCGTCTATTCCTATGATTTTCTCTACAGGTATCGTATACATTATTGTAATCTTAAAATAAGTGTTGATAGATATTCAACAATAATCTAATAAGCAGCATAGATTTTGTTGGCAAATGAGTTGTAGTATTTGGTTATCAACAAATCGACATACTATGCAATCATCAGCATATGTTATTACCCCATGTTATCAGTATTCGCATAAGTCTATTGTTGTAACAAAATACCAGAAGTATACTAGATCATCTTATGTACCGATATTCTTGCTATTTTTATAATCAGACGTTCTTTTATCCTACAGATATCGATGACAACGGATCATAGACAATGTTTTATTATTTGTCCGTTCTTTAAGGGCATTTCAAAGAAAATGTAAAGAGTTGTTGATTAGCTTTTAATGGATTTTCTGAGCAAACGATTTTCATAGTCCATTAATGATAGTAGTATTCAACTAATTACTTTTTCTCGATACATGTCTTCATTTGACTGTAGTTGAGACATGAACTAACTAATGAACGAGTAGAGTAAATATCTGTTTTGATCAAATCATTCTGATTTAAAAAACAAAATTCAACACAAAAATAAGATAAATAATACTGTCTCAAGATTACTATTATTGAGGACTGATTGAAAGAGATTAATGGCTTCGGTGATGAATTAGTACAAGTTTTTGCACGAAATTTGTTTGATTTACTAGAAAATAGTTGAGAGTGTTGTTTTTTTTCGGATATCAGTTAGCAGAAACAAGTAATCAAGGATTGGACGATATTCCGATGAAAAAGAAAATGGTTTGAATTTGTAGAAGACATGAGCGGGGTTGGGAGGAAAAGGCACCCCTCGATGTCTCCGTATGTTAATGTGCACAATACTGATACATGGATCTATCAAAGAGAAAATTGTTATCATCAGTACGACTCTTATTCTATCGAATCAACCCTTAAAACAAAGCTCACTGGGAGCTAATCACTATGACATTAGACAAACATAATACTCATACAAAGACATTTACATGCAATTAGAAAAGTGAACATCACAGTAAGTAAGTTTAAAATGATTATAATAATGAATTTTCACAGTATATATCATGCATTTAAAAAAAATAACTGCTTTTAGGAGTTCATTTATTTTCTATATACCATCCTATGTCATGATTTTTTGCCTTTTCTTATGTGAACAACTATCTTTGATTAAAAAAAGCAGACATCAGGTTGTGTAGGATCAGGTGTAAACGTACAAAAATGTGTTGTCTCAGAAATTATACACCACATTGCATTGTAAGAGTATCGTAAAATCGTAGTGTGATACAAGATGCTCTATAATCGAATAGTGATTTCTCACAGAAGTCTATGATCTTTCAAGAATCTTAATGTATGACTTAACACAATATATTTGAGATTTGTCTGATCGTAGCATGTAGTGGCTGTTTGACCTGAATAAAACTAGACTACAAATGGAACAAGTTTGGTGGCATAGATGGATACTCAAAAAGTAGATATTTTTTGTTGAGATTCATCTGTCTCATGCAATCATTACAGATTTCAACAATAGAAAACCTTGAGACATTGTCGGTGTGAAAAAAATGTTTTGTTTGCTCGCCTTATGTAAGAAAAACTGTTGATTGTATTGAGACAAAACAAACGTTATCTATTACTGGAAGTGTATTATAGACTCAATATTCTGTTTTCTCGTCAATTCTATGATTAGTTTATTATTGTTGCTTTCTTGTAGTATAACAGTGCATAGGTTACGCACAGACATAAACTGACTGGATTGGAAAAAAATATCGTATTTGATTGCACTTCATAAATTTATTCCACGAAATTTTTCATTGCATTAGATTTACCATAATTCTATTTTATTAGAATATCCGTTTGAGTTTATTGAACATCAGACTATCTTAGAAGGCATTTAAGTATTCAGATTTTATTCCAATATTGATTGAAATTAATATCAGCTCAAATCTAAGAATCAAGTTTTCTTATTTATCTTCAAATATAAATATTATCTTTGTTCCACCTTGATTTATCTACGTTGATCACGTATAGTACATTGTCACATTCAACAATTCCAAAGCAATATCTATTAGAGTATTTGTAACTACGAACTAGTCTAAACTACAATCATAAATATAGAATATCCATGAAGTTGTGAAAAATCTTCTCTTGAAAAATATATATATATATATTGTCAAGTCTATCAAAAATTTTTTATTAATTTTTCTTCCTGGTGTGTCTTAATATGCCTGGACGCAATAGGATAATGTTAGAAAAACAGTCATCAATCTGATGAGAAGGGAGATTTCCATAGACATTTATCTTTTTCTATTCTGATTAGTACAATAGGAGTATATGTATTACTAATACGGAGAATTAGATAATAAAAAGACAATTTCAAATTCTTCGTTATTAGTTATTTATGCATAAACACATCGAAAATCTTTTCATATTAAAATAATAGTAACAAAAGAAAAAGACAAAGAAAAACAAATTCAATCTTTTACACTAAAAAAAAACGACAAACAAACATATATACTCTATTTGCACATATTAATCTCTACAAATCTATGACATGTTTCACATTGTACAGAACAACACCATATAAATTTACAATTACATTTTTCTTGAATATATTTTCTTATCGTATTATAACCTCGACCACAACACATCGTTACACATCCATCAGGTCCATGACTTGTTCGATTACATTGACGATCTTTTGTACCTAATGAGCCAATACGTGGATTGTATTCACAGAAATTCGATTGTTCGAAATAGATTAAATCATCTTTCGTTGGTCCCACAAAACGACGATCACGCGAACGTAATTCTCCTAGACGACGTTGATAGCGTACTTCAATAGCACTATCATATTTTTCTTTTAGAAGTGAACCAATTTCACGAAACGTTGGCAATTGTTGATAACATGTCCGCAGACTAAATTGATGATAATATAAAAAAGTTCAAAATTTCGTAGTTTTTTTGAAACATCTACCTGCAAGAACCACTAACTCCATGACATTTACAAACGATTCGTGTTAATCGATAAACTGCCTTGAAATAGTGATTTCAATGAGAAATAGAAATCTTTTATTTTCATCGACACTTACTCGTCGTCCAACTTCATTATTGTGTAAATTTACTTGACGTCTTACTCGTCCAGGTCTGTAAACTCGTTGTTTTCTTACTCCATTCATCACCGTGTGATTTCTATTCATCATTATATTATATCGAATTACAGGATTAATTTCTTTTTCAGGTGTATCAACAAAATCTCGACTGAATCGATAACCATAGTCAATATTATCACCACAACTGTATTGTAAATAGAATTACGTTCAAAAGGATAAATGAAAAATAATATTTAATCAACTAACCCTCCCCACGACCAATCTCGTGGCAAATTTGTTGGTCGAGCACTACGACTGCATGTGCACGATTTTAATAAACCTTGTTTACATGCTCGACTAACAGCATATGTTACACCGGCTGAGAACATTGCATGAGCCAGAGCTGTTTCTCGATTAGCTAGATATCGAATGAAATTGTAACACACGAATGTATGAATTTCTTCGAATTCAAAAGAATTTACCGTGATAAAACAATGGTCCAAATACAGTACCATCGCGTACTGTTGAACAATTCCAATGACGATCATGAAATTGATATTTACATTCTTCAATACTTCTAAATGTACCTGGAGTCAAGTAAGAAAGAAAAAAGAATCATAATTTTCTTTTCTGATAATTCTTCATAAAATAGAATACCTTGTATAACGATTGGCATATGATCGGCATGTAATAAGCATATTTGTTTCTGTCCAGTTGTTAAACTTTTCAATGTTAATTGACAATACTGTGATGAATCTTCATTGATTTCATACTGATTTCCAATGTTAGAAATAATGTATGGGGATAAATTATTTTCAATTTGTTCTTGAAGACCAATATTCCTAATAAAATATGTCTAATCAATCAAGTATATCATTTTCATCTATGTTTGTAACTTACCACCAAAGATTCGGTCTAATCACTCCATCAATCGCTTGACATGAATACAACAATGAATACAAAAAAATAAGTCTTATCATTATCTATTCTACAACAAGAAAAAAGCAAAAAACTATAGAAATAAACTGTGTAAAATGTGATATGAACAAACTGTTTTATTTAATCAGATATCCATCGATCATAGAAAGATAGAAATATCGATCATCAACTGAGTATGAGCGACAAGGATATCACAAACAATCGTATTTGTGTCAAGGTCAGCACTCAACACTAATCATATCGATCGGTCATTTTTGATTTTTATTTGTCACTAAAAGAAACAATGTTAGAAAGGTTACGCAAAAGTTTATTGATTCTAACGGCGTCACTCTACTCTTTTATATCTCTCGCGAAGTTACACATGGTCAATCGACGAAAGAAAAAAAAACTGTCAATAAATGTTGACACCTTCTTTTTCTCTTTAGAATTTCTTCTTATGACATAAACATCTATCATAACGAAAATTTGTTAATGACATATCTACATAATTAAAAAAATAGCATCCTTTGGAAGAGATGTCATGCATTCATCAACCTACCCTAAATACATAAACTCAGATATACGTGCCTTTCTCCTTTTCTTTTTCGTATATTAGATGAAAACAAACATTTATTCTATCGGTATAAAACAGTTTTCATATATTTATATAAATATATATGTATATATATTGTCGTCTTTCAATACATATGAGAAGGAAAAAGGAATCATTTGCTCATTTATTACGACATAGAAAAGAAAACTTTAGTCTCAAGGAAAAAATAACACGACAAAAGTTCATACTCATTTGCATATAAATCTGCCTTTGTCTATCATATCAACTCAATTATAAAAAAAATAGAGATTATTCACACTTGAAAATTTGATTATTGACTTATTCATCTTCAGTTTTCAATACAGATGAAAGACAAGAAAAAGGAACAAAAGCAAACAGATTCACACCTTCTTTTTGTTATTTCTTTTATTTTATGCAAAACAAAAACATACTCATGTTCTATGATAATTGTTTCTCACATTTCCACACATATTCTCGATCATAAATGTATGTTAAATATCAAATTTCTATTTCAATGATAGTTATATTTTAATCAAATGCAAACAACTAGTCAGAATTCACTGTTTTCATGGTAAATTCAAATTGATCTCTCAAAATTGTGAGTGTGTATCTAAGGATATCGACAAGACCGAGGTTGAATTTCTATGTACGCATTCGACTGGCTACTACAATGATTCTTCTCATATAATCTTCCCATGGATAGACTCAATTCAAAAAATGAATATTATGTGAGTTAACAAGAGTAATCACAAAGAAGAATACTTACAAGTTAGTTACGTATGTTCGTTGTTTTCTTCGGTTGAAAGTGCATGTACTAAGAGCCAACGAGCTCCTCCTATGGACAGTAATGACAGGAGATGTTTGTTCAACTCTGTATGTTTATATGATTGTGTCGACTTCCTTCTGTTTTCTCTCACTCTCTCTGTCTCTGTCTCTCTTTCTTACTCTCGTTTTGTCTAGTACACGTCTTAGACGAAACACAGTTTCGAGGCAGCAAGAAAAGAATCGATATCAATATCACTAAAAACAATAAGTTCCTTTTACGATGAATATTTCGACATGATATTAGATTACAGGCTTCCTTCACCAAGTTATTTCAATCATGATGAAGATTTCCAGAGACAAAAATATGCTAACAATCCTCTGTCCTTGTGATGGAAAAGACAAAGAACGGATGACATACGACATTCGGACATCATTTTTGTTCCTAATACTCTACATTATCACACATGCCACTATCGATAAGAACAGACAGTTTTGCTCTTTTTTCTTTGACTTTGAGGATAAATTCTTCTTCGATATTGTCTGAATAGAGATCATTTTTCTTTCATCGCTGCCTATCGATCATAGCTACTGGTACTTTTACTTAATTGATGGGCACGATCGACAATAATTTTTTATGCCTCTCTTGTGTTTATTATTATTACTATTATTATTAGTATTAGTATTAGTATTATTATTGTTATTATTAATATTAATATCATTCTGTTTCTTTATCCAATAATACAATACGGTTCAAACATGAATGAATCTTATGATAATATTAAAAGAACGACAGCAATATTATTGATATGAAAGATAGTTTGTTCATTACCAAAAGACGTTTCGTTTCCGAAAGGTCATAAATGATCTATCGCATGTCTTCATTCACTGTCTATCGACTATGATTAGGGCAATATATTTACTTAGAAATCTACGTCTTTTTTTTTGTTTCTTAAAGAAATAATCCTTTCATCAGTTTTACATGGAGAATGATGCAGAAAAAAAAGGTCAGAAATACTTGATTTCATATGCCAAAAATTAGCAACTGCTATATTTTTGTTTTCATCTTAATAATCAGTTCTTCAAGCGTACACAACAACTGATCTTGAAGATATCACTAGTCTAATTTTGCGCTTTGTTTTTGTTTATCGGTAAACTACATTGATATTAAGTTTGCAGCTATTGGATTGTCACTGTGTCTATTTTTACTGTCTTGTTAATGATGATGAAACAGAACTCAAAGTAAACAGACCATTTACATATAGATTGCACAAAAACAGATATCTTCATGCTCAGGTTGAAAGGTGATGATTAGAAAATGGAAAATATTTGTCTGAGTATTTCATCCTCATCAACAGATCGTTTTGATGATAGAAAAGGGTAGAAACCTCGGATTCCAATCCGATTGTTATGTGTAATTCAAAAAGTGAAGTTGACGACAGATTGATTTTGATCTAACTGTCTCCAAAAATCGACCAGCACTGTCAGTATAACATCAGTTTTTAACAGTTTTGGGGGAATGAAATATTGAAGAAATTTAAAACGCAACATATTTACCCCTACAAACTAGCATCATTCTGTAGCCCATGAAATTCTCTATCGAATGATATATAGTAGTTGAGTTTTTATTTTGACGATGGCTAAAATTTTAATTTGCGAAAATTGGAATAGTTCAATATTGCATAGAAAACAATAATATTTCTTGCTCTAACTCAGTAAATCCTTGACAAATTATTGTCATCTTCGAACTCAACCGAGATATTAGTGAGATAATGCTGTGTACAAAATTTCATGATAATCGGATTAGCTTGTCAGGAGTTATCGTGTAAACGACCAGATGGACACACTGACCGACTCTATAGTGTACTCACTTTTTGAGTACACAAAAAATATATACATCTATGTTGAATTTATATTTTTGCAACTACTCAACAAATCGATATTGATGTGATATTATTTGAAGTCCTATTAACAAAGACAAATCGTAATCTTGTCAGCTGGTTTGCTAACCTTCGAACGAGAAATAAAGATGTTATAAATGGATAGAAAACATAGTAGAGATGAAAGAAATATTAGAAATCGCACACTCTCATGTCATTAGTATATAATGAAGAAATGATTTGATTCCATTCGTTTTTGAACGCATACACTTTTAGGATAAAGGAATTTTTTGACCTCGTTCCTTGTGTTGTGCGCAGGCACTTTGACGATAGGATAAGCGCATTTTTTCGAGTATGAATTTGAATATAGATCGATTGAAGTTCATGGACCATGAAACAAGCAATACTCCACGAACATATTGTGATTATAGAACGATAGACAGGCCACCTTGAAGATATGGACACAATCTCGTAACTAGAATATCGATTTTAGAACGTCACTGCCTTTTAATTCAGTCTTATATTGATGAATTTATCGATTGAAGCACAGATTTGTTTTTCTTCCTACACGAAATGTTTGAAAAAATTGATTCGATCAGATATCTTACTTCGATTTATTTTTCTCTATTAGGCTACCTACATACACTTCTCAAATCAAAACAGTGTTTTTAATACGAAATTCTGTTTTCTATCCGATGTAAATTACAGAGCAACATCATAAATTGACTCTAAAAGCAAACTAGCAAATAGGTAGATCGAAAGTGCTGAGACGAAATGTTTGTCGCATATTTCTAACTCACCCGAGAGTATTGCAGATGAACTAAAATCTAAATATTAGCACTAGAATTTTGTTTCTTGTTGAATATGAACTTAGAAAATTTCTATCGATTTATATTTAAGCGCCTTGAGAAATCCTTGAGACATATCTCACGAAGAAAATATACTGTTAACTAATGTGTCCCATTGCAGAGACGCTCAAATTATCAAAATATCGTAGTATTGTAGAGCAGGCACTTCTTTAAAAAACGAAGTATTATATCAAGTTTTAGTTTTTATACAAGTCAAATTGCATGTATTTTTTCATGATTTTAATTCAGCAATCGATTGAATTTTTAGTTTCGGCTCACAATAATACAACAAATATTAGAAACTTTGAAAAACTTCTCTGTTCAAAGATTACTTTACTACTTGCGAACAAAAACTGATACAAAATTTCTCAGCCAACTTTCAGAAATTGTAGTTCTAATCCATAGGTTTTGATTGTGTTGAAATACGTTTAGGTGCATCAAAAATAGACAAATATCAAGAAAATGCATTGTTAAGTCAAGATTATGAAAGGTTTTTTTTTTTCGTTTCATGATTTTCATTGTGATACTACTAATTTTTCCGAAAAACATTGTATTACATGTACTGTGTCTCATCATCTCCATAATTTACAGAAAGAGAGTTCGTTGACTATTAAAATGTTTATGCGTAATTCCATGGGAATCCTACCACCAAATACAAAAGTATTCCGAAATTCTTTTGAGATGGATTCCATTTGTAGAGAATTTTGTGCTGATCATTTTTGTTGCTGGCAAGTCTATCGTCCAATGCTAAATAAGAAAGATATAAACTAAACACTGCAATCACCATCGTTCCATCAGTTTTTCGAACAAAAAATCAACCGATTTCAGTATCTTCGTCAGTTTATAGTTTAATATTTTCTGAATCGAAATTTTAGTATCAGACTCATGTAGAACATCAAAAAGTGTCTGATACTATGTATTTTTGAGCCTACTTTTATACTAGTTTTTCGTATCTGTCCATATGTGTTTCTTTTGCTAAGTACCTCGAAAATGAGAAAAAGTGTGAAAATGTTGATTCAAAAGATTCTAGAAAAATGGAATTCCCCCACTAGGTGGCATATATGGTTTGATAGAGGAGAAGTTCCTCTATCGACCTGTATACTTAACTTTTCACGGGAGTAAGATTTGCTGATATTATGGTTCAAAAACGCAAAAATGCTGCTTTTTTCACTTTTTTCCCATGACTTTTTGTACTATTTCATCATTAATTCACATGTTGAATGACTGTAAAGAATGTTTAAGC
>OENT01001070.1:36111-58297 GCA_900239685.1 Rotaria macrura | reverse complement strand
TTTTGGCGATCGCCCCTTCGAATATCTTGTTCGTGCTATTCATGAAAAATATGTAATTCAATAAATTGTCTTTTTTCTCAAATAAATTCTCACATAGCTACACGACATCTTTGATCGCAATATTTTAATCGATAAAGAGAATGGTCCAATAGAATTTTTTTCCTTTCCTTTCCCTTCTTATATACGTTGAAACAATGGAGGTGTGCGTATCGTGTAGAAGCACCCACTAGTCTAACACGTATTCGAGTTGATTGTCACATCCATCAACAATTCTATTCTATTATATTTATAATTCTTTTATACGATTTCAACTGATAACTCGAAATTGGAGTGTCGAAAAATTATATGTTTTAAATACGTTTTCTACCTAACCAAGAAGACAAAAAGCATCTATTTTCTTGAGGAAAAAAGTATTGACAAAGAAAAATAAAACCTCCGCATTATTTGACTATGCTTTGGTTTTTACTCGAAGTGTTTTCGATATTTAGATAATGCCATTAATATGAACAGAAGGTTTAGATGTGGTCTTTTGGAGTTGAATAGAGATGGTGTAGTTAAAAAAATCACACTTGACGATGGCGGTGGCACTCGCTATTGTACTTGGGATCCTATCGATATGAATTTTGATAGTGTTCATCGTAGTCTTATTGATATTTTTAAATTAGGTAAAACGAAGAAGATTTGAATAATTTATTATTTTAAATTTTCTTGATTTTTATTAAAGGAGATAGTAAATTAAAAACATCATTGTACGACTTTCGTCATCATCCGTTAGATATTAATCAATATTACACATTTTTCGATTATGTTAGAAAGAATGGACTTAATTGTTGTGGTACAATCATTTATCTTTGCAGACATCATGGTAAATTCCATTGTATTCCTATTAAATATTCATAGCAGGCTTTGTTCTTTCAGCTGAGAATAATAATAATCAAATGATAGCATCGAAGAAGATAAAACAAACATCAGTAATTTCAGAGTCACCATCAATATCGAATCCATCGAGTCGACAAGAAAAGTAATATAAACTTGAAATAATATTTATTATGAATTTGTTTCTTTTTCGTAGAGTATCTAGTTTCGTAGAAGCTACATCTTCCGATAATTATGAAGTTAACGCTGATCAACCGGAAATCTATCAGTAAGATATTCATCTTGTTTGTATAATTGAATTGGAAGAAACGTATTTTAGATCTGATGGTAATTAATTAGTCACTATAAATTTATCCGATCAAGTTGTTTCGTATTTAGTATATTCACTGAAAAAATCCAATCAAGATTTAATCGCTGACATTCGAATCTGCCTTAGTCAACATCATACTGATCCGATATTGATTGAACTATTCGAATCTATTTGTGTAATTCAAGGTTATGTTCATTCAGTTATTGATTCATTAGACCAACGAATACAACATTTTGAATTATTCAATCAATGGGAAATCGAATTGTATTCGAAAAATTTAACTGAAGTTTACAATATTTGTCGATCTGTAAAAAGATTGATTAAAACAAATAAGAAAAACTTAAATCATGTTGAACAATTTTCAAAGATTGCTCTTAAGTTCTATGACTTTTACAACAATATAAAGGTATTTAAATGTTTTTACGAACAGAAAAATAGAACATCGCTTATCAAACCATTACAAACTCCTCATTGCTTCTTAGAAACTACTAGAGCATATTTAAACGACAAAACAACAGAATTCCATGAAGTATTTCAAGCATAAGAGAAAGTCTATACATGAGGGAAATATACAAACTGATTTATGAGGTTTTGATTCTATGAACTGGTTGTTTCTTCGACTGAATGTAATCAATAAAGTTTCTTTGTAGACACTCAAAGTCGAAGAATTCAAATCTTCATTTTATTATCCAAAATTTAAAGTTTGGGTTTTTATTAGACTCCGAAATTAATTTCTTATGAGAAGTTGAAAACTATATATCACTGTTTTGAGATTTTGTATTCAATCATTCGGTGGAACGGTTTGCTTTAGATAAATTCAGTTCGATAAAAGAAATGATTTTCAAAATAAAACAGAAATCAAAGAAAAATTTTGGCTTCAGAGTATTTCCAGAGAACTCGTTTACGAATCCGTCTTTTCGTGGAGTACACATATTTCTGGTATTATTTCAGTGGAAATTATTCCTAGTGATTTTGTTTCTCTAGATTCTATACAAGAAATGGTTCGAAAATGCCGAAAACACCAATAATACATCTGACATACAATCATCTTCACTGATGCAACCAATTGAATCAGTATCGTCCACAGTGACTGATTCGAATATACAAGTTTCCTCGGAAGATTGTAGAAAGATGAATGAAGAAAATTCCATAGAAGAGATGCAAACAACGTCATTATCCGATACATTTCGAGCGGTGCCATCAATTCAACAACCATATGATGATGTCAAGGATAAAAAGATTGTTATGTTTCGAAAGGTTAGTCAGTCTGAATAGAAAATTTATTCCTACTGCTTTTCTCTAGACATTCAGAATCTTCAATGATTTATTATCGTCACTTAAGAACCAAAACTGTCCATCCTATTATAAAATGGTAGAATTAACAATCTCAGAATTGAAAACTCTTCAATCGAATTTAGATTTATCCGATGATAGATCAAAGCTTAATGCAAGAACACAGATTTCATTAACTATAGCTGATTATAAGAAAAAATTCAGTGGTCAATATTTAAGAGAGCATCAATATAAAATTAGTCGGCGAGTTAGCGCATTCTTTTATTTGATGTTAAACAGTATGAGATCTTTGTCGCACGAAATTCAGCGCTATGAGTCATGAATGAATAAATATCATCGAATCCAAGAATTAAGTCAGTTATCAACTGTTTCGTCTGCAATTGAACAAAGATAATATTAACGTGAAAACTCAAGAAAATCTGTTTATGAATAAAGTTAGATCATCGTCGTTTAAAAAATAATGATAACAGATCGACAGCTAAAAAACAATCTGCACGTAAACCGTATATATTCAAATGAAATAATATTATTGTTTTTTTTTCTGTTCCAAGAACATATTTTGTTATTATTGATCCATGTATTTATTCAAAAGGTGAAAAAAAAAGGTCAAAACATTGATACAAACTTGTCATTTTTCAATATTGCAATTTTTCTTTTTAAATCATATTTATTGAACAACCAGCTTGAATTGAAATCGATCCAGTAGGTCGCAGATTGTCCTATTTTAGATATCTACAATATACAACAAACTACTTATGAGTGTACTTCTCGTATGATCCTAGGTTTGGGAGTTCACCCGTGTTTGTCTATTTGTAACACTGGGTCAGTTTTAGCAAGTGTAACACATTGAAACAGGCGATTTTTCGTTTCTAAATCTAATCCTTTCAGTTTAGGGAACAGCGCATATAGAATAATTCATCAAAAACTTTTGAAGGTCTCTGAGTAGATGGATTTCAATAAGTAGAACAAACATAGCCATAAACTCCTAATTCTTGGATGGTATTCTGTAGAGAATGCTGGCGTCGCAAAAACATAAATTAATTTCGTTCTCAGCTACAATAACTTTGGTTGTTTTCAAAATTGATTCACAGATATTAGATACGTCTTTGGCTCCTAATATAGGTTTTCTTTTTATTCCTTTCAGTCAAATAAAGATATTAAAATAAAATAAAGTAAATACCTTGAATATTTATCAGTAAAACTAGAAGAAAATTTGTTGCAACCTTTTTGTTTTTGTTGAAAAACACCTTCGGCCAATGGGAGCTGATCGTTTCGCCGTAGAATCTACCTAAAGAAACAAACGATGCAATAACATCTTCAGCAATAGAGACTATCTAACTTTATATGCGTAACTCCATATTGATTATTCCGTTTTCACTTGATGACTGGTTTCTATGCTTGGAAATTGAATTCATCAAAGAGTAGTGTTTACGAATATTTTCGGCAATTGAGTTACGAGTGTGTTTATTGCAAAATAGTAAAATGACACCAACATGCTAGATCCACACACTGTATATGAGGCATCCTTGTTCTAGATAGACCACCGAATCCGAAAAATTGATTTATTCAACATAAAAAAGACGATTACTTTTTAACTTAAATTATAGTACGAGAAAAATTTTAATTCCATTTGATGTAAAATGCAGAAAATTGGTTTGATTCTGTAATTGTTGCATAATCCGTGTTTGCTGCTAAAAGAACGCTTTGATTTACAGAAGTAGTACATAAAACATTATGATTATTGAAACGAGTAACTCTTCAATGTGAGTACGGATTTCATTTGTAATTAGTAAGAGAGAAGCCAAACGATGTCATTCGGAACAAAAGCAATTCAATATTCAATCGCTTTTACCAACTTATCGAAGTTGAAAGCAAACATACAAGAAATTTTACTCATTATGCTTTGCAATGACACAAGTTAATTTAGGTGAACACAAATGAAAAAATGTTGCATCTTATTGTCCAAATAGTAAGAGTAAATGGGAAAGGCGTGGGTATTGGTATCACTTGACCAAGGTTAGACAGGTCGATTTTTACTGAAATTTTTGTATAAATATGACGTTTAAGGGATACTTTTCTCTTGCCCTTTGATTTTCGGAATTCGACGAATTTGTAGTAAATAGTCTGCGCTTTTTGAACACCAGATTGATTAGCACTGCAATTGCGGTTTCTGTTACAATTTCTTTTAAATATCATATTTACACTCATTTCTCGATTTTCTGTTATTTGAGATTAAACAATTCATCTAAACTTAAGCGGAATTGTGTTGAGCGATAGCCAATAACTGGAGACTAAAACCGTTAAAATAGGTGAGAAAATAATATTTCTTCTTGTTTAGAAAAGATGTAGAATGAAACTTGAAAAATTCATTTGTCACACTAAATGTCACGCGAGATCATCTAATGAACAACTATGCTAGAGAGTAAAGACAAATATATAGTTACAACGCATTGTATATCAATCCATCCGTCGTTTACACCTTCAGCATTGGTTTTACTGTACGCGTTTTCTCTTATACTGACTCCACAGACAGGGCCAGAAATAGTTTTTACAATATTCTGAGTATGTGCCTGAACTCTATCGAATGATAAATCATGCCTATGCTTTAATATTGCTCATGAAAGTTTTCTAGTCCCTCTATCAATTAAAGAGGAGTAGTCCGGAAATTTTATACGTATTCTCCTCCCATATAGTGCACTACTCACAATCCCTAAAATTGAAAATTTTGTTTTCGTTCATGTTTTTCTTCAAACGGTACAATAATTTTGCAATTCATCCACATATACAATGCTGTGCACATCTTGATACACAAGAAAAAAATTTTAACTGAAAATAACGAAAACCACCGTTTTTCTTGCTGTCTCAATAAAATCGTCTCATTTCTAATGATCGAATAGTATCATCAAACGTGACACCTGAAATAAGTTCACCATTCCACTCAAGCACATCATCGAGTAAATTATTGTTTTAAAGTGATTTTTTAATAAAAGTGTAGCCAGTAGGTTATGTGTGGATGGCTGTTACTGTGAGGTAGATCCAGGCTCACCTTTAGTCATAATGTAGACAGTCCGAACTATTGGTGTACGAATTTTTTTAAAACTGAACACCGGTATAATATGTGATTTAGTAAAAATTCAATTTGAGAGAATATAATCATATGAATTATTTCTTAAACTAAAAATCTTAAGTTTCTCTGTTTAAGACGAATGTTTAAATCGATACAATATCATCACCAATAAAATGTTTCTTAAATATCGCCTCCATCTGAATGTTTCCTTTTAGAATCAACTTATCCAAGCATATGTACTATCTGCTGTCACTGACAATGTACATTATTGCATAAATTACTTAAATATTCTGTTCCACAAAAAAAAAACATTTTTTTATTTTCGACTAAGAACGATCGAACTTATTTTTTCTTTACATATGATATCAAATTAGGCGTACAATAGTAAAAAAATCCTGCAGAGAACAAGAACAAGGATTTCTATCTCAATGTAATTTGGAATTAATCATCAGTATTTTCGACAATTCTATGTAGTGTTTCATGTTGTTCAAGACAAATAGAAAAATAGTACAAAAAAAAAAGGACAACAGACATTCACATAAAGAAAAACAAAGAGAACATTCATAACATACAGGCACACAATGCATTTTTACATAGAGAAGAACAATGGTATAACGTATTTCTCACAAAAGAAAAAAAAAGCCATACAAGAAAACATCAATTGTAAAGCTCAAATAAACAAGAACTAAGTGTACTCGATGCTTCTGATGATTCGAGAGCTAAATTTGCAAGATGTTGTTCATATTGGCGAAGATTTCTAAATAAAATGGATAATTCAATGATCTACATTTATAATCTCTCTCAATCCTCCAACATACTGTTTTCCGATAGATGAGTGTCGAGCAATATTACGTAAAATAAGTGCAGCTGTTAGCCGAATACTTTTCGTCAATGGACCTTCTTTACCTTTGACCTAATGATATATAATTAATTAATTAGAAACTATTCTGTAGAAAAATAGAAACGTACTATTAAATCATCGAAAGAATTAATTTGCATGTGACGTCGAACAGCAAGCCAAGCAGCATCAGGTGCATATCCAATTGTGCCTGCTGTTGATGGTGTATTACTTGTCGAATTTGTTGATGCTACTGCACCTATACTAACCACTGTAGGAGGATTAGGATTCGTTGGTTTAAGTTTAGCTTGTCGAAAGGCATGTTCTGAACAGTGACGTTCCTAAATGAAAAATTTTGTGTTTTGTTTTTGGTTGTATAGAAAAGCAAACAATCAATTGATAAGAACACACTTGAATATGACTAATCAGAGCCCATTTTTGTCGTTTTATTCGATCACATCCATTCCATAAACAAATATAATCCGATGAATGTTTAACATGAGCTGAACATGCATGATGAAAAACAGCACGCGCTGTTGAAAATGGTCTATTGTAATAAAATACAAAAAAAAAGTGAATGGATCATCAGTTATCTATTGATATTTTTTACTTTCGACAATTATCCCATTCGCAAATATAATCAGATGTATGTGTTGAAACCGATGGTGTAATTACGTTTGCAGTGGGAATTATTGGTTTAGTATCGACTATTTCGGGTTCGACTGGTTCTTCTTTTTTATTTATGGGTAATATTACGTTGGTGGTAATATCTGTTGAAGATTTCTTTGTTGATGGTCGATTGCGTTTTTTCTTCGGTGTTTGTTCTTCAACATGATTGACTATTTTAGTTGTTCGTTTATTTGATGTCGATGATTGTTCTTCAATTTTACGCTTGAATACTGGTGATGGTATTGGATTGTAAATAATTGACGTTGACGATAATGGTTCATCCATAGTCAAAGCAATACGATGGCATAAATCATTTAAACATGCACGTATATCATGATCAATATGATTTGTATGTGATGATGAAGGCGACGAACATCGATCAAGTAAATCAGCCATGGTCGAATGAATACTGTTACTTGTACTATTACTTTCCATACTACTCGTATCTTCTTCTATAGATGATGATGGAACAAGTCGAGGTGTTGTTGGTGCAACCGTAACAACAGCCTTTGTTGAAATTGAACGTGGACGAGATGGACGCGGACGTTTTAGTGGTGGTGGAGTCGATGCTAACGAACGACATGGTGATGAAGTACCGTTGACAACTGCAGCAATAGTTTCCGATATAGCTGAAACAATTTTATAAAAATTATTTATCTCGTTTATCTTTCATATTCGTAGAAACAAGAGTTATTATTCCCGTCTCCTCTAATCACAATCTCGACATCTCAATGACACGTCAACTTACTCTATGTTGTCGTTCTTTTATTCATTGTCATCGACGTACAAAAAAATGTTCTCTATAAATCTTATCTATATAGACTATTATCTTGATAGTAGTAGAGTTCTTCTATTCTCTCAGTTGGTGATAAATTTATTATCACATGGAAAGGATTATAATTCAATTAGGATAAAAAACTCGTGCCGACCCTATAAGAAAAGACTTATTAAGATGCTTCTCTCCTGAATCTAAAGAAGATTTAATCAGATAAATATTTACAATCATGTTTTCGTTTTTTCTCAATGATTTGATTTGATTGTGCACTTGTATTTGTAACCATGATCGATGTTGTTGATGTATTTTGTGTTGAAGGACTGGCGACAGTTAAGAGATTTCCTGATGAAATAACATTTGCGACAGACATTGATTTCGGATATTGTTGTATAATAAGCTTATTATTACTACTATAATAGCTTTTGTTAATTTCAGTATTTTCAATAGCATATGTTGGTTGTTGCGATTGTTGTTGTTGTTGAGTGGTTGAAATCACAACAACCGATTGTGATACACTTGTCGTCTGTTGTGTTATCGGTGGTTGATGATACGATGGTAGTAGTACAGGACCTGTTGACATTTCAACAATTTTTATTGTTTTTATTGTTTGAGATGAAAAACTTCGTGCTTCAATTGTTAACAGATCAATCAATGTTGCTATTATTGATGATGATGATTGCACTTTAAGTATTGCATTGCACAGTTGTTCACCTGAAACAGAGATATCTTATGTTAAGATATTGAATTTTCTTGTCTATTTGTTGTTGTTTTTTTTCAATTAACAACCGATTTGTAAGATTTAAACGCGAAACTTACCTGATTCCGATAATTGATATAAACATTCTAATGTATGTACTAATATAAGTATATCGGATACATGAATAAGTCTTTGAACAATAATATCAATATAATCTAATAAATAAAGTCCATTATCATTTCCTGCATGCGCTAAATTAGCAATGATTTCAAGTGCACGAATTATTTTCAATCGATCTTGTTGACCATTTTCTTCAATACCATTCAACATATCATTCAATAATTGTCGAATATAACAACCTTCATCGTTACTAATTAAACGTAAATGCATGTACAATGCTAAATTAGACCATATGTCATAGGCGTATTTTTGTAATTCAATTTTTTTCTCACAATACGAAACTAATACCAGAAATATATAAGTTACAGATGATGATGAACGTATTGTATCGAGTAAATAAATAGCATTTGCACGATCGAATGAAAGATTACGAATAATCATTAAAATTTGTTCAATACGAAGTTCTTGTTGATGTTGATTATCATTTGAATTAGAATTAAAATTATTGTATAAATACTTTTGATCTTTATTAATATCGATATTTAATAATTGTTTAACAATTTCAGGTGAACATGAATCGATCCAAAATTGTTCCATATGATAATTTAAATGTTTTGACCAAATATTTTCATAGAGAGTTCGTAAGTAATGATCATTTATTGAATTATCATTCGATAAAAACAAACCGATGTGACGAAAAAGTATATCTAATAAACGTGGACATTTGTATAAATGAAATGCTGCTGTAGTATTTGTTGTTGATGATAATAATAATAATGTATTCAATGAAAATGTTAATTCATTTGGGAAACCACATAGTAATGCTAATTCTAATTTTTCGTATTCACTTCGACGAACGAAATCACGAAAAAGACCGTATTGAGCACGTAAAGAATCTAGTAGATAAAATTGATTCATTGAAAAAGTTGAATACAAATGTTCTTGTTTTTAATTGATGACTTTTTTTTTCTTACCGGAAACAGTATGTTGGGCATGATTATACGATTGTGGTACACGTTGTAATTGAGATACATTACGTCGTTTAGAATCTTCATCGTCATCATCACGTGAATCAATATTTTCACCATTGCTTATTTTTTCAAATGCATATAAATATCTATTGTAAAGAGAACATTTTAACATCACCTAACGTCTGTCATGTCGATAATTCTATTTGAAGTGATTAAATAATCACTACTGTCTACTGATGACGAACTACGGTTTAAATAAAGATAGTAAATCATTTTACACTTCAGAACATCTATCATTATGAAGAAAATTACACTCTACAAATTACTCGAGTTCGATGTTGATGTGTTATTTCGTTATCGAAAAACGGAATTTTTTCGCTATACTATTTTCACTGCATACATGTCTTGACGACTTCAATCAAAACTGTTATAAAAACATAAAAATTCATTTCAAAGTAAAAACATTAGAACTAAGATTTGACATGGTGAATGCTATCGGATATGCTTCTATTCAGTATAGTGGATACTCCACAATGTCTATAAGATCAGTCATGAATATATATCATGAAGAATTGATGGTATTTCAATTGTAACAGTTTTCATAGGAAATTTTCAGGCCTACATCATTACTCGATTCCTTGACAACAACAAAAAATAGATATTTCAACGGATAATACAAAGTTCGAGTGATCTTCATTGAATCTGTTCATGGTAATAATATTTGACGGTAAAATACAAGTCAAATGTTTACAAAAAGTGCAAACGTACTTGTTATGTCATATCTAGATGGTCTAGGAAAGTGGATTGATCAATAGAAAACATTCCCTTGTGAAATTACTACTGTAAATGGATTCTGTGTACATGACATATTTTTAAGCGTACGTTTGATGCACGAATTAAAATATGTGCTGCTTTGTCAATGATAAACATCTGTTCTATACAATGACAAGTTCAACATAAAAATCAGAACTAGTAACTGCATTGTACATCATTAGTTTGACATGATCTTTCGATTTTGTCTAGAAGTAATATAGCCTACGGTAAACAATCGAAAACGTCAAATGTCAAGCACATTCTTGAAATATGAGTGACCTATACGACCAGCAGGTTAGTCTGAATAGAATATTCAACTAGAATGACGGATCTTATTATGATCTGTTTTAATAGTCTCTTACGTTACACTATGATAATATATAAACGACACCACCACCTAGTGATAAAATATATATATATATATATCATGTATATGTAGCGAAGCTTAACAAAATTTCTCAATAGAAACAAAAATAATAATTTTATTCAAAAGTAGATTAGAAATCCTCCCTAAGTAGAACATGGTGTTCATCAATAAACGTTCGATGTCTCGATGTTTTATGTCATCTACATGGTACATATCAATCATGAAGAAAAATGATTCCTCCTTAACCATATCATACCTAATATAAATATTCTTTAAAGCTTGTGTTCCATTAAGACATGATGAATCAATACCAAAATTATTTGCAATAGTCGACCACATTTGTCGATCATTAACTTTATCCCAGCCGCCATGACCAACGACTGTCGTGTATAATGCTTGTAAATCGACGACTTGTCCAGCAATGGTCGGTAAACATCGAAATGTAGTTCTAGAAGTAAATATAATTATGAATAGATGAAATTTTTTCTTGGTAAATAATACATACTGACGACATCGATGAAATTCTCTCAGACGTTTAAGAAATTCTTCATAAGATGACAATGGAGCTAGAGGAGGAGGAGCTTGTGATGAATTGTTATTATTTGTTAGATCGTTAGTTGTCGAATAAAAATTTGTGTTTGAAACAGTTGAAGGTTGAGTCGACGAATGAATAAAAAAAATAGATGATGATGATGATGATTGTACGCTATTTGTTGTTGTTTTACATAAAATTGGACGTGGCTGAATCGGTGGTAACGTTGTCATTATACTTGTTGACTCGAACTTTAAAAGCGTGAGACAACAACACAACAAAACTAAATTGAATAAGCTTGATTTGACGTTAGTTCAATGTGAGAATGGCGATCATTATAAACCAATCAAAACTTGAGTGAGAAGAACCTTGCTGATGCTTTTTTCATGCCGTACATTTGTATTCTACAATTTCAAATGATTTTCTTCTTCATGTAGAGTATTGTTTAGTCTTTCATTATTATAAATGACAAAGAAAAGAGATACATCAATAGATGGCAGTACCGTCCGATCATTATCACGAATATATATATATCTATAATTTATAGACCATACTGATGTTCATAATATAAAACAAAGATGAATTCGAATATTTTCATTAGATTTAAGAAAATATGCACTAAATTGCATAGGATAGTGTATTCATCTATGAATCAAAAGTAGCAGTGACCAACGCAGAGAATCCCAAGTTTACTGGACGTAAGATATCATATTTTCAGTATACTCAATGATTCATAAAGTTCGTAAATACCTGAATACAAGAGTGATTCGTATTGTAGATGACATATATATCAGAGACTGAAACGAATAGAGAAATCTCAATTCGACTCATGCACAACGGAAGATCGCATCATTGCTCTTAGAGGATGTGGCGCAGCCATGATAAACTAGCTTCATCTGTCTCGATGAACCGTATTCTTTTCTTTTGCTTCTAAGTGTATTTCCCAAAGAATAATCACGATACAGAAACAAATTCGACAAGAAAAACTAATTTCATAACAAAAAACATTGAACATAGATGCATCTAAAAAGTCTTACCAAGAGAAAGAACTATCTTTTCTATTTTTTAAACTGGACGTCTAATCCACATGCACCTGCATTTCGTTGAATTTTCTGAGAATGCTGAAATCTTCCGGTTATTGCAAAAGTTTTAGTACCAATGCTAGGGAATTTTTTATCTATGGGTTAATTTTTGACACGATTTGCAACTAGAGCTAAGATCTTTTTGTTTTTCGCACTTTGCATTGGATTTCGTAGGATCCCAATGATTTTCTCCAGTTTTCGAAAATACTAGTCACTGTGGGAACTGTTGTCTTGAATTTGATCTTCCACAGAATTGGTGCGAACCTTTTAATATATATATGGCATTTCAAAAGCAATGAAATCTCAGCTTTCATCCATTGATTCTATCAGTAAGAAACTGCAAGCGCATGTGTAGTTAGCTGAACAGTATTATATCTATACAGAAAAAAAATTACGATGACATAAAGACGAACAATAGTGGAAATAGAATTATCAATCACTCTTACTTTTGATTGAGCTAATAAGGAGATTATTGTTCACTATTGAGAGGTCAAACTTCGAACTTCGTTGCATGAGAATTTGTCTAATAGCGATGAACTACCAACCGATGGTGACATTGCTGCAAGGTACTGCAACAACACGACACATAACGCGAAAAATATTTGAAAATGACACTCAGTGCTGCGATTCGGACGTGGAACCGAATAGACACTTCGGATTCGATTCGGGTTGAGTCGAATCGAATCGAGTCGAATCATTCGACAATTCGATTCGTTTTCGGTCTCTGATATATACTCTCTACTTTCGTGATGATTTTACTGAATGCAATGCTGGTCAAAATACATATGGCAATCAATTATACATTGTTTGATAAATGTTCAGAACTTTTGTCCAATGATCGAATATTTTTCGTTCATTTTTTTTTATGAAATCTATATAAAGCCTTTGACAGTCTACCATCTGATACATTTCAATTACGAGGAGAGAGATTTACACATGAGATTTACTGAAAATAGAAGTGATAAACTCGAGAATATGCATGTCACTGTGAATATCGATGAACAAATATGTGTTGAACGAAATTAAAGCTTGATAAAAGTAGTATGTAATCTAGTTGAACTTACTCGATGAAATCGCATCACATATTAGATACGTTTACGATGAAGAATGAAAATGTCTTAGATACTATAACTAATTCGTTGAATGCTATGGAGTGCAATGAATTTTATTTTTTCTTAAGATAATACATACAATGTATGTTCTTAAATAGTCTTACGGGAAGAACAAGTGTCTTAAATAGAGCTTGCGCTATACTATATGTAAAACTTGAGACTATGAACTTCACTAGTTTATTGTCTTGTGGCGTCCTCTTTAAGAACATCGTAACTTTGTAGATGATTTTATTTCTGCATTGTGCTCTCATCTTTCTCTTATATTGAAATTAAATTTTATCCGTCTCAATCTTTAGTAACAAACAAAACGTACCGCATCGGTTCTCTCGCATACACCACTCATATTCGAGATTGAACTTTATAAGTTTGATCCACTGAATTCTTACTTATTTCATTAATTTTCAAAGTAAAAGAGAAAATGGATACAATCAATTACTATCCATCAGATACTACAATCAATGGCCTCTTATTTAGTAACTACACATCTGAAGAAATTCGTCGTTTAAGTGTCAAAGAAGTGACATCATCTCTAGCAATCGATCGTCTCGGTGCACCAGTATCCGGTGGTCCCTATGATTTAGCATTAGGACCTTTTGATAAAAATGATCGTTGTTTTACTTGTGGTCAAGGATTTGTTGCTTGTCCAGGTCATCTTGGACACATATCCCTTGTTCTACCTGTTTACAATCCAGTATTCTTTCGAAATCTTGTTAATGTAAATAAATATCAATCGCATGTCATCAATCTAAATTCTGCTTGTCATTTTCAAGGTTCTCCGTGGTTGTTGTCTTCATTGTCATACGATTCAATGTTCAAATGCAGAAAAATATTTATTTAGCATGCAAATGCTGTATTTAAAGCATGGTCAAGCCAATGAAATAGATAATCTACATGGGATTTATAAAACATGGGTATCAGATAAGAAATCTTTAGATACATTCTACGATCAGATTAATGAACACATAAAAATAAATCCACCGTCATCAACTAAATTAGAAGCCACAACAAAAAATCTACTAGCTATCCGACAACAACTTATCAAAGATTTCGAAGCACATGCATTCAAAACAAAAAGTTTGCATTGAAATTTGTTGTTGGTTAACGATGGAAAACTATTGAGTTGATTTTGATTTTTAGAGAAATTCTGTCCTAATTGTAATACACCTGTACGTGCACTTCGTGCAGATTCATATTCAAAACTTTTCTATTCTCAAGCAGTTTCAAATAAACAAATAAAAGCATATCAAGAACGTATGTCTAGTGTTCGGTACGTATTTGATCACTTGCATCTTAGATTCTTCTTTTCGAAAACGACAAGACTAGAAATACGGACTACATTCAATGATCTATTGTTCTTAGTACAGAGTAGGAAATGAGATCGATCTTTCATGTTTGATCATGACTTCTATTCAAGGGGGAGAAACGAGGATCCGCATAGCCTGTATATCTCCTGAATCCTCACCATGACCGAGATACAGGGTTCCTAGAATTGAAAAATTTACGACTACATCTTATGCATTAGTCAAGGATAAGTTGAACTTCAGTCATAGATAGAGGCGTGTACCTTCTCAGATCCGAAGACGATAATAATTTAGTATGGCTTTTCATGATCGAAAGAAAATGTAACAAAACTCAAAACATTGATTCAAATTGAAATGCTTTTCAATGATAAAACTAGTCGATTAATCAACTTACTTCATATATTACTGTATAAATTGCAAGAAAACCTAGCAATGGCATGTTGAATACAAAATACTTGTTATTTGATTACATTGTTTGAATTTATCTCTCTGTTCAACTATACATCGAGTACTTCTACATAGAATGGAAATTAGATTTTCATTGATCTGACACTGATTTGTTTGTTAATAGACTATGTAACAGTCATTTTCAATTGATCCAAAGCTAAAAAAGGTAATGATAATTAGGACGAAATTTCAGTTTGTAAAAAATATTTTATCGGTTTTAATGTCGAAGATGCAGATGTGTTTCACTTATAGAATCAGTCAAATTTGTAATGACAATGAAGAAATTCTGTTGTTTGATCCTCTTTTCCAATGATAGATTATTTATCATTGTTTTATTTTATTTTTTTCATTCGATTATAGACAATCGAAAAAATCGATTAAAGAAGAAGAACAAGAAGAATTGATTAATAATGATGATGACGATGAAGAAATGTTAACAAAAATGATGTCCAGTCAAATGTATTTAACACCATTAGATGTATTAAAACATTTAGAAAAGATATGGACCAATGAAAAAGAAGTTCTTGGAATTTACCTAGCTACTTTAAGATCATCGCATCATTCAATAACACACGTTCATAATAATCCAATAAGTTTATTCTTTTTTGAAGTTTTACCTGTTTTACCTTCAAAATTTCGTCCCGTACGTTCTTGATTATGCTCATAGTAACAGAACAAGAAAAAAAAATGTTCATTGATTTCTTTCTTAAGGTTTTGTCGTTTAACGATCAAAAATTTGAAAATCCCAAAACAGTTCGATATTCATCAATTATTCAAGATAATCAATTAATTAAAGAACTTCTATCACTCAAAGATAAACAAACTACTACAGATACGCCGACATCAAATAATGTAAGATAAAACTCTACCATTATTCGTTATTTATTTTTATTTTTCGATTCAGAATCGTTTATCATCTTTAACCAATACTCTACGTGGTTCAACAAATGAAGAAAAACTAAATAATCTTTGGCTTAAAATGCAGATGACTGTCAATTCTATATTTGATAGTTCATTAGATAATCGAAGTGGTGCTCGAGTTGCCAAAGGCATTCGACAAGTATGTTACGATTGAATTTCGTTTGTCGCATGAACAAGTATTTTTCATTTGTTTTCTTTTTTTTTTTCAAATGAAAAGGTAATTGAAAAAAAAGAAGGTCTATTTCGTATGCATATGATGGGCAAACGTGTAAATTATGCGGGTCGCTCAGTTATATCGCCTGATCCATTCATTGCAATCTATGAAGTTGGAATACCGGAAATATTTGCAAAAAAATTAACCTATCCAGAATTAGTTACACCTCATAATGTTCATGAATTACGACAATTGATACTCAATGGACCAGATGTTCATCCTGGGTATGAGAACGTTTTAGTTTTTTTGTTTTCCGCAAATACGAAACTAAAATTTGTTTGTCGATTTTAGAGCAAACTTTGTTGAACTTGAAGATGGAACAATTCGTCGTTTATTACCAAATAATTTATCTCAACGAACAGCTGTTGCTAAACTTTTGTTAACAAGAGAAAAACAACATGGTCATACAACATTAATGTCACCCAAACGAGTTTATCGACATCTTCGTAACGGTGATTATGTTCTTGTCAATCGTCAACCAACATTACATCGACCAAGTATACAAGCACATATGGTAATGTTGAATTTTGTTCAAACAATTAAGATTGTTTCGAAAATTATATGACAATTTGCCGAGTAAATTCTTCTCGTATTCATCAACAATATTTATTGTAAAAATTAGCATCCTAAAATGTTGTGGAGATGATTGACTTAAATACTGTAAGAATTTATTCATCGAATAGAATACAATTGAAATCGATTAACAAATGTCAATTAGTTTACCGACCATAATTTGACTCCATTTTTTCAGAAGAACACACATATTTCCTTGATACAGTTTATTATTCTAAAAACTAAGTCCACGTCATGTGCACCTATGTGTATTGTAGAGAAATATTGAACTTCTATTTCGAATGAATGTAACTTCGAATTCAAACAGTTTACTATTTGTGTGCGCTTCTTGAATAAATCAGACAAATGAATGAATATTTTATCTTTAAATTATTCATCATGCTCAGGTCTAGTTTAACAAATAAATGTGAAAACTTCGGACTTATGTCCGAGAGTTATGTGTACTTCAAAAAGTGAATGAGACAAATCAGTCATTCTAGAATGTGTGCACGGATGAAGTATCTTGGTAAACCTTTTTGGGAAACTCCAAAACTACTGATCATCTCAGACATATCTAGGCAATTTTGTTTCTAGATGCAGTTTTTGTGCATTTGAGACCTTTTTGCAGCCAATGTTTTGTTAGAAAGCTGCGATTTGATTCAAAACTAATATCAGATTCGGAACCAGCGTTAAAAACTGAGTCACTTTACATAAGTTGTGGATAATTCTGAGAAAAAAGTTTTTTTTGAAAAAATCCCTGTACCCCACCTCAGGGATTGTTTGGTGAAAAATGACAATTTTTTCAATAACTCAGCCATTTCTCGACGGATCCTTCTCATCTTCGAACTCGACCGAGATATTGATGAGACAATTCTGTGCACAAAATTTCAGCTCAATCGAATGTATCTGTAAAGAGTTATCGAATAAACGGACGGACACACTGACCGATTTGAGTAGTGTACTCACTTTTTGAGTACACAAAAAATAACTGATCGTCTGTTTTTCAAACAATTGTAGTTTTTTTTAAAATTCTAATGATATTCTTCATTCTATTGATAACAGGCTCGAGTATTACCCGGTGAGAAAACTTTACGACTTCATTATGCTCAATGTAAATCGTACAATGCTGATTTCGATGGTGATGAAATGAATGTTCATTTACCACAAAATGAATTAACACGAGCTGAAGCTGCTGAATTAAGTAAGTATATATTAAATTTCTTCTTGTTCGTTGACGATCATGAAAATTCGATCTAAATATTCATCTAGTGATTACTTATCAAAATTTTCTTGTCAGCAAAGATGGAACACCATTAACAGGTCTTATTCAAGATCATGTCGTTGCTGGTACAGCATTGACAATGCGTGATCGATTTTTTAAAAAGTATTTCTTTGATTCCACTAAAGAATAAGATCATATTGACAAGTATCGGTATTTGTTTTAAGATCGGATTATCAACAACTCGTATACAATGCTATTGGATCGAATTCACGTCGAAAAATTCAATTATTACCACCGTGTATTTGGAAACCAGTACAATTATGGACGGGAAAACAAGTATTTTTCTTTTTTCAAATGAAGCATCTTCATTCGTAATCGAATCTATTTGTTTGGCTGTTTTTTTTTCTTCTTCGATTAAGATTATATCAACCATTCTTCTCTATATTCAACCAGCTAATGAAGCATCACTTAATCTCGATAGTAAATCAAAACTTTCAATGAAAGTAAGTGAATCAAAATGTAAAAACCTCGGACTTGAATCCGAGAGTTATGAGTACTTCAAAAAATTGAACGAGACAAATCAGTCATTCTAGAATGTGTGTACTGGTAAACGTTTTTTGGAAATTCCAAAACTAGTGGTCATCTGAGACATATCTAGGCATTTGGTTTCTGGATGCAGTTTTTGTATATTTTCAGGCGATGTTTTGTTAGAAAGCAAAACTAATATCAGATTCGGAATCAACGTTAAAGACTGAGTCGATTTATATACGTTGTGGATAATTCTGAGAAAAAAAAATTTTTTTTGCAAAAATCCCTGTACCTCCCCTCAGGGATTGTTTGATCAATAATGACAATTTTTTCTATAACTCAGCCATTTCTTGTCGAATCCTTCTCATCTTCAAACTCGACCGGGATATTGATGAGACAATTCTGTGCACAAAATCTCAGCTCAATCGAATCTATTTGTTTCGTATAGTCTTGGCCGTCGAAACCAAATGCAACCAATATTGATTTAATGGCGGATACGGATGTTATCATTCGTCGTGGACATCTTCTATCGGGTTTAATTGATAAAGCACATTGTGGTTCGACACTTGCATCTGTTGTTCATTGTTATTATGAAGTGTACGGCAAACGTTGTGCTGCTGATCTGATTACTGCGTTTTCAAAATTATTTACACTTTTTCTACAATACTATCGAGGATTTACGCTTGGCATTGAAGGTACGTTTTCTAATGGACTGTTGCTTTGTTTTGGTCTCAATGGACGAATAAATAAACAATTATTTCAGATGTTCTTCTACTTCCACCTGGTGTATCACATCGTCGTCGATTTATAAATGAATGTCGTGCTCAAGCAGGTCAAAAAGCTTTACAAAAAACATTTTCTCTTCCCGAACATTCGACTGAAGAAGAACTCAATAATGAATTTGCTAAAGCATTTTGTTCGAAGGCATTCGATGAGCGCATATCAAAGGAGATGGATATGAATTATAAAACATCGATTGATGAATATCAAAATCAAATTATTAAACAATGTATGTCACATTTATTTAAACAATTTCCAGATAATAACTTACAATTTTTAATTCAATCCGGTGCTAAAGGTACGATGAGTATTAATTGATTTATTCAAATATTTCTCTGATATTTTCTTCACGTTCAAATCGAATTTCCTTACTTAAAACATGACTACATCACATAGAATGTAAAATACGATCGATCGTCGAGATCAATTTACTCTCTGATGTAACGATATTTTCTTGTTTTGATTAGTTTATGTAGAGAGCAGATACCATCACGAGAAAGTTCCAAACTCTATCCGAGAACTTTGATCCGAATTGAGATGATTGAGCTTCGTACTCGTTCAGTTTCATCCAATTAAATAATTTCAGTGATTTCACGTACACTTTGGTCGGTCATCAGCAACAATGCATAGATTCTTTTTACTGAAGTTAGACTATACGAAACACTTTATTGTTTACCTAATCTAGGTTGAATAGAGTCCAATCGATCAGTCACAATTAGTAGACATTTTCAGAAAACTCTACTAGACTAGATATGTATCAATTTATAATAACTGGAATATTCCATACTTCATATAAGATTGACACTTGAAACTTTTTCCGGGTTAGATGATTCCATTTTGAACTTATTCTTATCGTAACAGTAGATCGTGTATTGATCTTCTAATATCATCAGAAGATCATATGTTTCCCATTCATGTTCATATTTATCTGAATGACGACTCCTCACGAATGTTTTAAGGAACGAATTGAATGCGAAAAAACAAAACGATTTGTTCTTCTATCGACTAAAGTCATTCGATAACGAACTATTCAGATTATTGTAAGAATATACAAGAAAAACAAACGACGGTATTCCGTATCATTTAAGGTTCATCTGTCAATGCTATGCAAATGTCTTGTTTACTTGGTCAACAGGAATTAGAAGGTAAACGTCCACCGATGATGCCTAGTGGTCGAACTTTACCATCGTTTCGTCCATACGAATGTTCACCACGATCAGGTGGTTTTGTTGACGGCAGTTTTCTTAGTGGTATTCGACCACAAGAATATTTCTTTCATTGTATGGCTGGCCGAGAAGTATGTATACTCGTTTATTTCAAGGTCTTCTCGAATGATTTCTACTTGATAGGGTCTTATCGATACGGCTGTTAAAACTGCTCGTATCGGTTATTTACAACGTTGTTTAATGAAACATTTAGAAGGGTTAGTTGTTAATTATGATTTAACAGTTCGTGATAGTGATGGAAGTGTTGTACAATTTCAATACGGTGAAGATGGTTTAGCTGTCGAAAAATGTACTTATTTAAAAGAAGCCTATTATCCATTTCTTATTGCAAATCAATCGACAATATTAAATAAAGATGAATATTCACGTATTGTCGAAATGTGCAGTTCAACAAAAGACAAACCAATATTAAAATCTTTGAAAAAAATTCGTGCATGGCGAAAAAAAACACGAGATTTAGCCGATGATGATAATAATTTAAATGATTCAACACGATTAAAAATCAGCGATGAAACTAAAATTCGTATGACACCATTTATAAACTATTCACGTTTTTTTGATTTACATACATTAACGAATTCATTGGCAAGTAAAGATATTAATGAAGCACGTTCAATTATGGTACAAACATGGCGAAATTTATCCGATGATAAACGTCAACAATACAATCATGGTGTAGTGAAATTCTATTCACCTGTAACACAAAATTATTTGCCAGCATCAAATTTAGGTGCTATTACAGAACGTTTAGATGATTTAATTAGAAATTACATTACGACACATGGAAAATTAGATAAAACCGATATGGATAAACGGCTATTTGAAAAAATGATACATTTTAAATCACTTAAATCATGTATTGATCCAGGTGAAAGTGTTGGCATTTTAGCAGCACAATCCATTGGAGAGCCTAGTACACAAATGACATTGAATAGTAAGTCAGAGTTACATATGAAAATACGTTTTCTATTTGTCATATAATGATGTCATTCAAGAGATGATTGTAAATAATGAATCAAGCTTGATTTCTTCTTTGATTTAACAAACAGATTCGATCATCTTATGACTAAAGAATAGAAAATAAATCACTAAAAATGAATTCTAGTTTAAAAGCTATTAGCGCAATCCCTTACGGGATTAAAAATGTGAAACACGATGTAATTGTTTTTATCAGTCACAGAAATCTTGCTTTCTTTCATGAACCTGCTAGCCAATTATTCATGATTTCTCACTGACCTACTAGCTCTGGAATAAAGAAGGAGCTAATTTACTCTCATCAGAAATTAGTGACATACATTCAGTCATCCTGTACCAAAGATCGATGACGTTCCGTGACGCCATTGGGGACCGTCTATCACTTGTGCGACGGTCTTCAATCCTCTCGGTAACGGTCTGTGATGGGTAAATCGCCTGTCGGTAACGGTCTGTGATGGGTAAATCGCCTGTCGGTAACGGTCTGTGATGGGTAAATCG
>OENT01001070.1:0-36071 GCA_900239685.1 Rotaria macrura | reverse complement strand
GGGTCCACATTTCTACCCTAAACACTTCAACACTCCTTTCAGGTCGTGTTTCACAAAATTAAACTAGATCAAATACATTCCTCGTCGGACTTATTCAATATTCATTCGAATCTTGTGTTTCATTTTGATGTAATATAATCTATTGTATTCTAATTTTATGAATGCACTAACCAATAATTTTTGTTTTTGAATTCGTTTTAGAAAAAATTTTCATATACATTTGTATCTTATTCTATTCTAGCTTTTCATTTTGCTGGTCGTGGTGAAATGAATGTAACATTGGGTGTTCCACGTCTTCGTGAATTACTCATGGTTGCATCAGCCAAAGTTAAAACGCCAACAATGGAAGTACCTATTTTACATAGTTCATCTGCCTTACGTAAAGCAAAACGTTTACAACGACGTTGGTCTCGTCTTTTATTTTCTCAAGTATTACAAAGTTTAAATATTCATGAAAAACTCTCGCTAAAATTAAATGATCATACACGTACGTATAGAATTGAGTTTAATTTCAATGAGAAATATGGAAAAAAACAATTGAGTGAAATCTTACACTCGTTTGAAGCACATTTCATTCCACGTTTATGTCGTTCGATAAATAAAAAACGTAAAGAATTAACAACAAGTGGTCTATTACGATCAGCACATATTCGTGATAAAGTTACTACACATGATTCCGAGGGTAAAGGTGAACGAGCCGAAAAAGATGATGCAGCTGATGATGATGATGATGATGATGATGACGACGACGATAGACAAGTTAATGGTGAATCTAATGTTGCCAAAGAAAAAGCCAATAGAAATGATGAAAAAGAATACGATGATGATGATGGAGATGATGATAAGAACAATGAAAGTGATGATGAAGATGCCATGCAAAATGATCGAGATGAAACTAATCCAGCAACTATGTCAAAGATCACAATCAAAGAAGATATTATTGATGATGATGATGATGTACAAGGTAATATCGTACTGAGAATAAATGAAAGACATAAACTACAAGATGCAATTGATCTATGTCATTTTTTTCGATAAATCTTTCAGTATATGACTTGTTTGTTAAACTAATAATCGATAATCAGCTATAAACAATAGAAAAATAATTCACAAATCTAAGATTGTTGAGACCAAATTAATCTATTGTACGTAGATACATGCTTCGAAGGAAGGATTCCATGGGTTATGTTAAATTATTTTGTTAATTAATTTTTGTCTAGTCCGTATAGGAGAGGACAAAGAAATCATCGATATCTATCGTTTGTAAAATCAGAATAAATGAGAATTGTTTCATTGATTTTCGCTGTAGTCATTGTAGTAATGCGTTTGAATCAACTTAATTTTTTTCTCTCGTTAAAACAGTATTGGATACATTGAAGGAAGAAATGAATAATGATGATGAACAAGAAGTACCAGGCAATGACGACGATAATTATGATGAACCACCAAGTAAAAAAGCAAAAAAGATGCATAATAGCAGTACTGTTCTAGATAATACAGTGTACAACGAACGATTTGGTGTATGTATATGAGAATAAAAGCAAATCATGGATGTATTTCAAAATAATTTTTCATATTTAGAATGTATGTAAACATGCTGATTATATAAATAATTATGTCGCCGATCTTGATAATAATTTATGGTGTCATTTGACAATGATATTTCCTGCTACACAACCTCGTATTGATCTTGAATCGTTAATTCGTTGTGAAGCATCACGAACACCGATAACATCGATTGTCGGTATTCAAAATTGTTTCATAACAGAAAATAAAGAATATCGTTCAAAACAAAAGAATGAACCGGACGATGTCGAATATATGCTTTCAACTGAAGGTGAAAATATCAATGCATTAATGACATATTATCAAGTATTTGATTTACGTCGAATCTATACAAATAATATTCATCGTATGGCACAAATCTTTGGTATCGAAGCAGCGAATCGTACATTGATACGTGAAATCAATCGTGTTTTCGGTGCTTATGGTATTGAAGTTGATTATCGACATTTATCATTATTAGCTGATTATATGACATATGAAGGCGTCTATAAACCATGCAATCGTTTAGGTTTACGAACGAATGCAAGTCCATTACAAAAGATAACATTTGAAACATCAACGGCATATTTACGAGAAGCATTATTACATGGTATGAAAATAAAATTCTTTAAACATGAATAAACTCGTTGTCATTCATATCTTTTTGTTTAGGTGAACATGAAGATTTGAAATCTCCTTCAGCGCGTTTAGTTACTGGACGTATGGTTCAATGTGGTACAGGTGCTTTTGATATTCTTACTAAATTATCTTCATGATAACAATAAATTAATATGTTTTGTTATTGCTTCATTCTTTTCCTAGTGACTCTATGTTTCGTGTTTTTTGGTTTCCAAAAAGAAAAAAAAGAGAAAAGGATTCTTTTTTTTAGATTTATCATGAATCGTTTTGTTGTTGTTATTTTCATTTTTGTGATGATTCAGCGTACGATTGATCTTCAACGACTTTATTTAAGAAATGAAGTTCTGAAGATCATTACATTCGAACGTATTATTCGATTTCAATTGGTTCAGTTGAAATTTTTCAGAATAAAATTAAAAATAGAATTAATATTACAACAAGAAGGCTAAACAATAAAATATTGCTACGATTTGAGTAGCAATAGTTTTGAGACATGTTGAAAATATGTTTATAAATATGCATTTCAAGTTGTTCTCTGTTGTTGCTGAGTGCATGTGTTTTTTATGGTGTACAATGCAAGATGGATCAGAAAACAAATCTATAGGACGCAGATTAAAGTAATTTTAAGTTAATACTTATCATACCCTAATTGACTTCTTGTTAAAAAATGAATTTTTCAAATGTTTAAACTCTCCATGATAATTCTACGATTGTATTTGAATTTTTCATGAAAATATGATTTTGTTGTCAAACGTCAACTATCAGTAATCGATTTTGTTTCTTGATAAGTCTCATTGAGGATAATTTGATTGAAAATTGTTACTGTGACGGAAAATTGCGGAGCTGAACACAAACTAGAATTGTTGTTGTTATTTCTAGAATTTCAAATTTTACATGAAAGTAAAAGGTGAATGATATCGACAAAATAAAGAAATATTGAAAGACAAGAAGCTGACAGTCTATTGATATATTTTTGCAACTCGGCGGTACATGGATGATCATACAATACAGAGCTCCGAATGGAATGGGATTTTCATGCAATATCAAATTTTATCGTTTATCAAATATATTGCAAAATTTTCATATTGCTGAAAGCTCTTCTATTTTTTCCACTTTTCAAATATAATCTATTTTAACAAATAGAAGAAGACGTAGGTTAATTTCCTTGTATCCTCGACAACACTAAAAAAGTAATTAGCACAATAATAATGCTTTGGAACTACATTATTCTTAAAAGGCCATCGACGATTTTTTACTTCATTTCTTGCCTTTCTAATTCATTACAACATTCAAGGATATTTGAAGTCGTAATTTTTCGCCAAGGAACTGTTCTGAGGCTATATAATTACATAGTAAGGCTGAGCGCAGACAATATGAGATTCAGAGGTATTTTTAGATTCTCGAAAAAGGAAATAATCAAAATTTCCAAAGTATCCGTCGACGCTATTAATACACGGTAGTGAAATCAAAACATTAAGAGATATTGTAAATTTTAGAAATCTCGGGTTTTAGATGATTTTTGGGAGTGCTGTGAACAATTCAGAACCCAAAGTCTTGGAATTTCCGAAACTTCCAAATTTTCTTTTTTTTGACGTCTCAACATCACCGAAAATTCATGAGAGTTTTATCACAAAGGACTCATCATGATGATCCGGGAATGGATAGAGGATCGAAGAACAACCCTCAATAGAAAACAAGAACGAAAAATGAGATTGATTCTCGTCAATGTCTACGAACATTGTCTTTTATAGAAAAAAATCATAATCGAAAAATCCATATAATCGTCCCATGGGACGAATCTTTCATCCCATCCCATTCGGAGCTCTGATACAATATCATTGTGCGAATCCTTTCGTCTATCTTCATCATATATTCTAGTTTTATGCTCTTTGTAAATCTTAAATATACTTCAATAAGAAAATAACATCAACACAAATTCTTCCCGCCACTTTTCATCAGATTTCTCACAGTCGTCAAAATGAACATCTGCAAAGATTTTATCTCAACATTCCTAGCACGTATAATTTGAGACCAAAAATATTGATGATTCAAGTAATCTGAGCGAGCATCTTCTATGAAAAATTTAGATTAAGATGCTATTAAATTGAAATTAATTCTTTCTCAACATCAAAGCACACACCCACATGTCGATCATCTGTTAAGTCGAATTGGAATTCCATTAGATTATGTCGAGTAAGTTTGTTCATGATTGAAAAATGTTCCACAAATTTAGATGATTTTCATTCTCAAAGGGGAAAGGAGAGAATGCATGCATTTCCAAGTTTTATGTTCATCAAATCTTGTTTCAAATGAAGAACTACTTCTGGTCTATTTCTTCTAGAGAAGTTTATACCGGACTTGAATATTATATTTGAAATCAAAACACAAAAAAAAACATCTAATCAAACATTTTGTAGAATGCTTCCGGAAAGGGTCACCATCAATACTTTTTGTGTACTCAAAAAGTGAGTACACTACTAAAATCGGTCAGTGTGTCCGGCCGTTAACACGATAACTCTTTACAAATACATTCGATTGAGCTGAAATTTTGTGCACAGAATTGTCTCATCAATATCTCGGCCGAGTTCGAAGATGAGAAGGATCCGGCAAGAAATGGTTGAGTTATCGAAAAAATTGTCATTTTTCACCAAGCAATCCCTGAGGTGGGGTACAGGGATTTTTTCAAAAAAAACTTTTTTCTCAGAAATATCCACAACGTATAAAAATCGACTCAGTCTTTAACGCTGATTCCGAATCTGATATTAGTTTTGAACCAAATCGCAGCTTTCTAACAAAACATTGGCTGCAAAAAGGTCTCAAATGCACAAAAACTGCATCTAGAAACAAAATTGCCTAGATATGTCAGAGATGATCAGTAGTTTTGGAGTTTCCCAAAAAGGTTTACCAAGATACTTCATCCGTGCACACATTCTAGGATGACTGATTTGTCTCATTCACTTTTTGAAGTACACATAACTCTCGGGCATCAGTCCGAAGTTTCCGCATTTTTTGTTATTAGTTATTCATGCTCTTGGTTTTATTCAAAACAGCGAGCATGTGATTCATATAAGAAAGTAAATGTTTGTCAAGTATCAACAAGAATCGAACAATCATAACATCTTATCATTGATGTCTACTTATTTACGAATACACATGACAATTGCTTACTTAGGAATTAGTTTTAATTTTCCCACAACATTATCTTACTCATCATATTAATCCACTTTAGTGGTTCAGTCAAAGAAAAGAAACAACATTCATGATTCTTCGAAAATATAATGTTGATTAGAGAATAATATTGTTTGACGACTATGGAGAAGTACTGTTGAAATAATAGTTTTGTACGACAAACAATTGAAACGAATAAAAGCAAGTAATATCACTTAGTACAAAACGTGACATCTTGACTGATTGAATGTTTACATTGAATTTTTCCAATTGTGAAACAACATGAAAATGACAGTTTTTTGTGAACTTTCATACAAAAAATTTTAAATAAAGAAAACAATTTTCTGATTGGTAAGAAGAAATCCAATCGACATGCAAAAAAGAGAAGCCGACAATATCGATTGCGTTTCACTTGGAAACTTCCAACCTGGGGAGTACACACGAAGGTAGGAATCTTTTAGAGAATTTCAAATGAATTTCACCCCTTTGTATCATCTTAAAGCCTAGAAAAATGATCTATTGTTGAACAGATTTCATTTGAATCTTGTAGAATTCCTTGTTGGAAGCTTCTTTTTCTTAATCAAATACATGAATACTTTTCGTAGTGAGCAAGTGTGAAACACATGTGACAAGCGAATATATTAACGTTTGATCAAAAGTTCGATTTGATATTGAAATTATGTATCAATAGAAGCAAATAAACAAAGTGCTTGCTCGTAGAATCATTAATTCAGAACATATATATGACTGGGAATTCATTCATTTTTAAGAAACTAACTGAACGAGAATAATAATAATCATTTTCAATACTGAGAGAACGAATGACTCACTGTGTCTCACGCCATTGTTCTAATAGGTAAATTTGTTATCGTACTGTTATAATGAAGAAAATATTTCTTGATTATTTGAACGAAATGTTTTTACATGGTTCAATTTTGCATTCGTTAAGACCATTTTGTTGTCGTGAAAGTTGCTCAATTTTTAAACCTTAATAAATTCTTCATTATAACAGTACAGTAACAAATTTCCCTACACGATTCTCGACATTTTAGTTTTTCGACTAAATTCAGGTTAACCCGTACCAATTTCATTTTCTTACAAGCCGACTTTTTCAGAAAAAAAACCCTAAATTCAGTAGGCATGAGAAAATGAGTTTAGAGATTTCTAAAAGAAATATCTTTAAAGTCTGTCGTAAAATGCACTTGTTTACTTTTTAACACTTTCATTTTTCCGGAAAAATTTACCATGTTTCTAAATGAATTTTCTACCTAATCCATTCAACAGGTCTTGTCTGAACTGATAAATTCCCTTGACCAAATATTAATTCACGTCCATATAAGATGAGTTATCGGTGCGAGACCTTGGGCAGAAGTCCCAATGATTTTTTTCATTTACAAAAATAAAAATAAATGATTATTTCTTTTGAAACTTGATTTTCATTTGTATTCTCATAGATGTGAAATGCTCCGGATTGCTGTCCAAATCTCGAAAGACAATATCTCGAAAACGTAAATGTAGAAATAAAAAATGTCGAAAAAAAATATCTCGAAGGACAAAGTTTCGAAAAAATAGTATCTCGAAAGTTGAAATTTCGGAAAGATAATCTCCCGAAAGATGTCCTCTCATTCTGCCATCATTTTGGTCAGTTTAAAATTTATATTGTATGAGTGGACTGCTTTCTTTTATTTTCATTTCGTCTGTTCTTGCGGATTGTGCTCACAAACGATGCGTCTGTTTTTCTTTTCTCTTTTGTGTACACCATCCATATCGCACAAACTATTTTTATTCATTCATCTCTTGGCGAATTTTTCATAAACAACATCTTCGCATACGTCTATTATTGCCTTTTTTCGTTTTCTTCACGCCTAAAGTCAGGGGCGTACCGAAGTCTCGAGAGCAGGGGGGGCGTAACGACTCCCCATCTTAATATTTCAAAAGCAGGGGGGGCGTAAGGTCTTTATTCATATCAATTCAGCAACTAAAGTCCCCAGAAAAGAGCTTTTTTTCAATTTTTTTGTACCAAAAACACAACATTTTCAAAAGCAGGGGGGGCTTTACGCCCCCCCCCCCCCGGTCGGTACGCCCCTGCCTAAAGTGGAACCATGTCATCAAGCGATTCAGAAAACATACCTGCAATCTCATTTCATATTAGTAATAAGAAAAAGCGTCTTCTTGTTATTGGTGACCATATTTATCAACAAAACAAAGTCACCGCGAAAGTCAGTTATTGGGTATGCGAGATCAAGTTGTGCAAGGCGGGCGTTCACCTGAATTCCAATGATCAGTTTCTTAAATACACGGAAAATGCTCATACTCATATGCCTGCACCTGAACAATTAGAGATTTGTAAGATGTTGACAATCATCAAAACTCGAGTCAGTCGAGAGGCAATAGCGATTGGTCAAATCTATCACGATGAACTTGCCAAAGCAAATCTTTCTAGAGCAGCACTTGCTATTGTTCCTGAAGTTAGAGAAGCTAATAAGCAATGACAATTTTTTCTTTCAGCAAAATTCGATAATTTTAGTCACCTAGATCATGGACTCGATCAATATCGACGAGGGTGTAGATGAATTTGTGAATACTCCGTCAATACACACCCGCACCCTCCCTTTTTGATGATTTATTGTCATAAATCTTTTAAAAAATATTTGAATCATACTCACATGCTACTTTGCGATTAGAATCATAGCTATCGTAAACTGACAACAATGCGACATTTTTTCTTTCGATATTTTAATTTTTCAAAACTTTTGCTTTCGATGATTTATTCTTTCGAGTTTTTTGATTTCTTAACAGGGAGTTTTCGAGGTATGGATTTTTCGAATTAAAAGTTTTCGAGATTTTATCTTCGAGAATTTTTTTTCGAGATTTGGACACAATACCAAATGCTCCCGCTGGTGGTGGTCCCTATGATGAGTCACAGGGGATTAAGCTTTTTTTCCTGGACTTCCCTGATGATTTGTTAAGTGATTCTCGACTAGGGTATTTAATTATTTATGAAAGGATGAAATTAAATTTCACAAATCTGTATAATAGTATACAAAGAATATCAAAAATAATATGAAAACGAGAAAATTAGTACTGCATGGATCACGAATATTAAAACCGATATGAACAGCTATTGTCATTTTGTTAATAAATGACACGAAGTAATTGTTTCATACTGTAGGTTGTCGGACGTGTAAATAGACGAGATTGACAAAATGAAAATTTTACTCTGCAATACCCTACAGTTTTCAAAATGATAAAGTGACAGAACATCCTTCGAAATTCTCTTTCTTTGGGAAACTTCGAATTTTTCCCATTTGAACTCGTACGTTTTCAGGATTTTGCTCTTCGAGATTTCGTCCTTGCAGATTTGGACAGCAATTCAAAAAATCTGCATGCCCTCTTACTATTACTTTAATATAATAACGACCATGCGATAGTTACATACTTCGCATTTTGTGTAATTATATGATCTCAACAGTACTAAGAATTTCTCCATGTTATTTTCTAAAAATCTTTCCATTTAATATTAAAGTTTTGAGAATATACTTTTTTTTATTTATGAACTTTAGCGATATGTGTGACTGGAAGAGTGTGGAATCATCGAATAAAGATCATACATCAAACGATGAATTCCTTTTAAATATACACTCTGACAGAGATAAAAAAAAATCTGATGATGGCACTGAACCAATGCATGAGCTGCTACCAAATTCTTTATCACAACAATCACCGGCAAATGCTCCTGCAACGGTGTGCATTGTTTGTTCAAAGAATCGTCGAGCATTAGCATTGATACCATGCGGTCATTTTACTGTTTGTGTACCGTGTGGTCATGGATTAAAGATGTGTCCAACATGTGGAATGAAGATTCAAGCATTATTACGAATTTACAATTGAATTTTATATTAGAAATCTTTCTATGCTTGATAATTTGAACATTTAGTTTCTAATTTGTCTTTTCAATTGGTAATTGGTCATTTATATGATACTTTTTGTTTTTGGTAGTATGATTCAATAGATTAGAAATTATCTTATGCTACGTTTTGCTGACTTAGCAAGGGAAGTGAAAGTTTTGTTCTAATGAATATTCATAGAAAAGTTGAGTCAATTTTCTCTGAAATTATATAAATTATTGTTTTCAGTTTTTCATAAAAGAATATAAACCTTAGATGAAAGTCTGTTGACTCAAAATAGAAAGGAAGTGAGTCTAATGACATATTCCCAAAAAAAGGAAACCCAAGGATACAAACGAAGCAAACATCTCATTGAAATCTGTGGAAAATTACTGATATCAGCTTCATCCACTAAGAGTTATATTCAAGAAAGATCTATATCTTTTGTAAAATTACTCAATATGAATGTCAATCGCTTGTTCAATCAACTCTTAAAATTAAATTTTGCCACCCTTCCCACCCTCGAACTGTTTTTTTTTATTAAAAAGAATTCTATAAAAATAATTTCCAGATTAAAAAATATTTTTTAATATTTAATATTGCTCGGCACACTTAAATAGAACTCTTGTGTAGATTTTATCCGAATAACATAATTGTATTATGAGTATATGATGAGATTGTATCGTTCGTGTGAAACGAACATAAACCAATATCATTTTATATATACATCTATATATATAAATATCACTGTTGTTGAGAATTTTTCATCTAACCAATTAAATTTCGAGAAATGAATAGTTTTAAATTGAGTCAACTAACTGTCTTTCTACGATAGATAGACAATACCATACTTGGCTACAGGTGCTTGGCATACTGCACATAAGCGTTTGATCTGTCCGCATGATTCACATAAACAAAAATGTCGACAAGGAAATGCTACCAATTTTATATCTTCGACCATACACCACTCACACTTACCAGCAGCTAAAGAAAACCAACGAATCAAAAAAGATTTGTATTCTTTTAATTTTACCTGTTCTTTTCCATAAATGTACATCGTGATCTTTCGATTGTCGAATATACGGACACGATGAGAAACCATGCACATAGAGGAGATATGGATGAACTCGGTGATTCGCTTTCGTACGATGTATGACACGTTGACAATAGAAGCATTCTATATGTCTATGTTCATTTGAATAGAAGAAACCAGATGTTACCAATTCATCACTATTGCTTGGACGACCAGCAGGATATCCTTGAAATGAATTATGTCTTTCATAGATCTTAGACATGGCATTAGGTCTTGATTGAACGAGACCGTTATACGGTTGTGATGCAGCATTACTAATATCCTCATCTGTGAAGATTTCTTCGATTCTTTGTATCGGTATTCGATCTGAATTGAATGGATTATTTGATAGAACAAATAAACACAATGGCGAAAGGTATTTGTGTATAGTTAGAGGATCATCATTTGATTTCCAGCCTTTATAATGCATATTGCAATGAGGACATTTTGCTTCACCATCTGCATTCAATAAGATCCAACCTCCTTTCGCTATTTTACGTTTTGACGGAAGAGAACATGACCAGTTCTTGAAAGATTTTTCACGTTCAATAGTTACAGTTATAGGTTCAGAAAATTTAACACCTAATTCTTTATTAGAAATGGAAAAAAAATATTTAAATGAACTTAAAATTATACCTTGTCGATGGCGAACATAGTTCTGATGATCATTTTCAAACGAACTCATCACATCTATGTTGGAAATAAAATTTCAACTTAAGTATTTTTAATACAACAAAAAAAAACACGTTCTTACCATTGTATGATATTTTATTTAAGTTAGAAAATGATGAATGTTCACCATTCAAAGGTCTTTGTTCTCTTTCACGAAACTGGTTGATTTCAACGCTTGGAATTTTAATAAAATTGATAAACTTTTTGTGTTTTTCCATTATTTCACATCGAATATACAAAGAAGTACCATCAATTTCTTCATTATCTGTAATAAATTTGAAACAGTCATCAATAATAATATGCGTATGTGTCATGCTCGTACGTGTGTATTGAAGGTGATCTTTTACACAATCGACGACAATTGATCGTTCGTATTTTTGTTCGTCTATTAAACGTTTCAGAGAAGGTAAATCCATAACACAATTCACAAGTTGTTGGAGTATTTTTTCATCCTGTCTATTCGATTGTTGATAATTATGTCGATATTCACTAGTTTCAATACTTGCTAGATGAATACAAAAGAAAACAAATGATTGATTAACTGAATAAATTTCTTCTACATTTTAGAATTCACAAATCGGACATACTATTTTTGATGGATCTTTGAATTCTATAAAATAATTCTTCACCACACAATTGTCTAGCATAAGTACAATGTGGATATTTTCGTACGTGCTCAGCCAATGGATGATTATTGGATTCCCAAACATTAAACGAACCATGACAATAAAAACAGGTTATTGTAGAACCATTCTTAAAGAAGCCTGCATCAACTAGTTTGTCAACAGATGGAAATCCATCAGGTAATCGATCATAAAATGATTGTGAACGTTGTTGAGGATTGGCGTAAGCAAAATAACTTGCTAGATTCGATGTTAAGTTTTTGTTTTGTAATGTATCACAGGTTAGAATTGATTGAACGATTGCACATGTCGGTGAGAGTATTTTGTGTACTTCAAATGGATCATCTTTATCACTATCCCATTTTTCACATATGAGATTACAATACAAACAAATCGAACGATCAGCAACATTACAAGAGAAAAAGCCAGCGTCGGCCATTCGCGTAAGAAATGCTCGAGAATGAGGCCAACCGCGAAACGAAATACGACGAATAGTTTTAAGTTTTTTTACTTCGTTCAAGTAACACTCCATCTCTTACTTTTGTTACGACAAGTGTTTTTCTGTAAGAAAAGAAAATGAGAGAAACAATTCTAGCAATGAAAGAAATTATTTCAAAAACAAAAACACATATTTGATTCAGCTTACCAAAAGAAAAAATCGATGTTGAAGTATGATTTTAAATTAGTAGAAATTTGACGATGGCAATATACGAACGAATTCACTGGCAAGGCTTTTATCTAAACAATTGATAGATAGATTTATGTAAGATTGTTCATCGGGCTATTTCTATGTTACATGATACACAACTAGCTACTATCATTGACGGAGAAAGCTATTAGCATTGGACTTGAATAGTAATAGAGGCATTCGTTTATAGAAGAAATCACTGTTATAGTTTATTTTAAACAGATATATTATCATAGAAAACGAGAAATTATGAAATTACGAAAAAGGAAGTAGCGTTCGCATTGAATAATCAACATAAATTCACATAAATATTCTATTGTCGAGCTCCATCAACTGTTAACTGAATGATTGTTAGTTTGTCTTTCATGCTTAAGGTACATTGGTAATATCACTATATATTTGTATTTCCTTTCACTTTCGGCAGACTTCAGTGAATCATTCATCACATGGTAGGTAGTAAAATAACATAATATTTACTATCGGCGACGAAAACACAGCCCAATAAAATACTCACTGGTTACAGACAGATCAATTAGTCTACACAATTATTAATAATCTTCAATTTATTCAAACGTCCGCTCAAAATCACAATGGATATATTACTGAAAATTATCATCGAACATTAATTCATGCTCCTATCACACCCTCTAGTGGAAACAATGTAGAAAAAATTAACGCATGATTCATCATACTAGTAAGTCATTTTGGTTTCTTTTCTATTTACATCAAAACATTCGGCGTCGTCGTCGTACTATAAGCTGTCTTTTTTGTATAGACGTCTGCAACATGAATGCCAAAATAACATGCAGTCCTACAAAGTATACCAGACATGACGTCAACAGAGGGTGCTGAAATACGAAACATTTCCTACTGTCTATTTAAAGAAAATAATTATAAACTATATGGAATGATGTAAATATACTAGATACAAGCATAACTCATATAAGATTACGAATTTCTTCTCAATTGTATTCTTAGATGAATTACATTATACAAACGATCATTCAATCAATCTTCTGTTTTAATGGTTTGTTAATACAATCAATAGATCAAAAGCAAATATTTCGATAACACTTAAAAGTTTATCAAATAAATTTTGTTTAATAGATACTGTAGTTATTGAATTGAAATTATGAATGTATTGGCTGTTTTGCACAAGTCTATCATTTCTTTGAATCAGCAGTTCTCATCAGAAAACATACGTCCATTTATCAACGATATTAATTTTCGTTTAGTATTTATGTTTTACAATGTTGACGAGATAACTTCAAGAATAAAATAAAAATTTTGTGTTCGAAAAACAGCTAATGTCAATTAGATGAACAGATTTCGAACATTTATACATATTCGTTACGATGTTGTTTAACTAACGAGGGAAAGTCACGAACTCTTCAATTGAAACTATTTTGTTCCAAATAAATTTTCGGCGGGCTAGCGTATTTTTATGAAAATATTTCATTTGAACGGTTCGGTTTTAAATCAGTCATGAGGTTCTCTTCAGCAACATTGATTACTGACTGGAAATTATAAACAGCGACAAGTCTCAATCCGAATACTATTTCGTGAACGTTTCAGGTCTCTTGATATGCTGATTTCATTAAATTTTCTGTTCTATTTTAACTATGTAAAATACATATCTTCACAATTAACTGTGTCTGACAATAGGAATAGCAGCAAGATTTGAAACTTTCTCTCGCAAACTATTATTCCCATTGAGATCTGTCTCTGTGTAAAGTTTGAAGTCGAAATTTGGAAATCAATTTTTCTGGCATTGAACTAGTCGACACCAAAATTTAAATCGATTGAACAGCTGGTGACCTTCCAATGTAAGATTGTATTAATAAAAAGAAAGAAAAAAGGAGTCGATTCTTATGAAACCTTCTATTTTAGATGTCAACGAAATATTAAAGAAATAACAATAACAGATGTATTCGGATTGACACATGTCAAGTGCAAAGGAGAAATATCGACTTGACATAATGACGGAGTATTTTAATCTATCTCTGTGATCGTTGACTGAAAGACAGAGATCAATAGATTTCATGTATCTAAAACACACAATATCCTAGCGATTGCATGACAGTAATTAATTGATCTCTCTACATAACATAGACCATCGTATCTTCTAACATATGGCTATCCTTTTGAATTGTATCGTTCGATTGAAAGGTGTAGAGAACGCGAATAATTTACATTTCTGTAAATAGTAATCTGCTGAAATATATCTTGTATTTGATATCGATTAATATTGATCAATTATTGGAAATAGAGAATATTTATTTTCATATTCTAATTCATCATAATTAAAAAAAAAACAAAAAGAAGAAGAACTTTTTTTTATAGACATGTTCTCCAATGGTTTCGTTTCATTTGAATAAATCGTATTTTATTGTCTCTGACTAATCCATCACCAAGAAAGAAAATTACAGTAGATTTAGAAGAATTCGTAGAACTTTCGTTTTGTTAAAAAGTCAACATTTAAATGAATGACAAAATCATGATTTGTAACAAATGACAATACTAATTATCACTACTCTTATACACAGATATATGAACAAAGTCCAATAAATCGATAGATATATAGTGATGTCGATAGAACGAAATTACTAAGGTCAACAGAACAAGCAAAAGAATTAATTGAACGTGTTCGATCAAAACTTTGAAGATAGAAATAGAAAGTACTAAACTAAATTAATTTCTATGTTCAATGAAATATGATTAAATCAAATGAGGTATTATATCATCTTTCAATACTAAACAGTATTTAATATTCACAAAACTATTTACATAGATCATACATCAATGTTCAATCACAGATTTATCCTAAACGTGCACAATCATCAATAGAAATACTTAAGAAATTTCACTTCAATTTATGATTCATAAAAAATTTGTTATCACATCAGTCGTTAGTACGAGACAAAAAGAATTCAACCATTATCGATCATAAAAACAAATACATTCCCATTATCCCTCGTAATTATATAAGAGTTCTAAAGCGTACGTTCTTGACCATGATAATTGACATATTTCCTTTTCTATCACGCGCACGTCAATGACTAGTTCAATTAACTTGTACATGTTCTTTTTCTATCTCTATTGTATTAACTACACATAGAAGTATCATCATCATTGTTATTTTCTCGTCGATATAGTTGATCTTGTCAAAAAGGATTAGTATAGTTTTTTTTTTCGATTTTTTTTCTTCTTTCTCTCACTTGTCTATCTCAATGAATTTCGCTCATTTTCAAATGTCGACGTAATAAGAAGAAGACAAAAACGTGTGCACAGATGTATGAGGAGGTGTGAGTGCATGCATATAAAGTGGGCGAAGATGAGTAGCATCATCTCTGCGCCCTTTTTCCTTTCTTTATCTTTATCTTTTTTCTTTCCTATCATAGGAAGGATCATTCATTTGACATAATTTCATATTGAACACGTACATGTACTTATAGACATTGACACATACCGATTGAATTGAAGAGCGATACAAGTGATGGTCAGTTAGTCGCACGAGAACAAAAGAAACAAGAATAATTGAAGGACATGAACAACTACGTATGGCTCAATATATATTATTGATTTATTTAACTGCCTTGTGCAGTATTATTACAGAACGACGATCAATCATAGTCAATGCTAAATGTAAGATAATTAAATATGATTTCATATGATCATGTTTTACAAATGAATTATTTTAGTTTTTGAATATGAATTACCAAATAGAACAGTAACAATATGTCCGACGCATTCATTAATTTCAATTGAATGTCCACAAAGTTTATCATTAGGACATGAACGATGGCAATCCAATGTTCCACAATATTTTATATCAATCGATTATATTCGTTCATTTCCATCACGTCTTGGTCACGATCCAAGTTCATGTCAAGCTGATTTATCACATTCGTGTAATAACTATGACTTACGTTATATAAACACGTTATGCAATGGAAAATCACAATGTTCCGATATTCCTACTTATCAAATACGAGATCGAAGTTTATGCGCATTCAAAGCAGTGACAAATATTGGTTTTCATTGTGTACCAACATGGAACTTGAATGAAATACAAACGAAATGTGACATTTGTAAAAATGGTTCACTAACAAATGATTATGGTTTTATTTATTCAAGAAATTATCCATTGGAAACCATACGTATACCATGTTTTACGACAATCTATGCACGACCATATCATAAAACAGTACTTTATTTTGTTAATGGACAATTGAATTATGACGAATTAAGAATTGAAAGTGTTTCATCCGAAGGTATTCCAATATTAAATATAACTTTAAATGGTAATCAAACAACGCACAGATTAGCTGCATCAACATATGAAATGAAGATAACATTTATACCAACAACGATTTATTCGCATCATTCAACTCACTATTTACTTTATTTTTATACAATTCCTATTTGTTCCTATATTGATCCATGTGTAACTCTTCCACCATTGTTAACAACGACAATAACGACAACAATGACTACAACACAAACAACAACTCGTATACGATTTCAATCCATTGGATGGACAAGCATATCGAGTCAGTGATAAACTGAAGTTATATTATATTTGTTTGTTTGTTTGTTTTTTTCTTCTAGATATTTGGATAATTATTCCAATTATCTTAGCCTATATATTACTTTTAATTCTTGCCATTCTCTTAGCCCTTTTATTCCAGTAAGTTATACTTTGTAGGAGCGAAAATCAATATAACTTTTATATTTCAGACGACGTCGTCAAAAACAGAAATTATTAAGTGCAGTAGTAGCAAAAAACGTATCGTCACGTTATTTAGAAACAAGTGGTGCGTCTAGTCGTGCTCAACTTGTTACGCCATTGCCACCACCGATTAGTACTGATTCCGGATTGGATACGATTCATCGTGCAAGTACATCACAAAGTATTCGCTATCCTGTAAAAAATTCTTCGTTTACACAAAATGGAGAAAAATATCATCGTGAAAGTCGAAGTGATTTCGATATTCATCAAAGTGCTATGAATGGAATTGATTATGGATATCACGCTTCTATTCCTTCTCGTGGTCGCAATATAATGGCAAATGGTATATATCGTCCGTATGGTACAATAGATTATTCTACAATAAATAATAATGTTCATCGTCGTTGTTCATTACCGAAATCATTTTCTGATTGTAATTTATGCAAACGAGAAGTTTGCTGTGAAGATTATCAACAATATTATGATGATAATGATGATGATGATGTAGTTGATAATTGGCATTTTGAAGATAGCCAAGAACGACACATAGAATCAAGACCTTATCGAGAAAAAATAAAAGAACGTTTTCGTGAACGTCTAACAGTACGTAAAATTCCTGATACGGAAGTTTTATCACCGGCGACGACAACAAAAACTGTTGAATATTCAACTATTTTACCGCGTCATCAACGTATGATAAATCAATCGAATCGATTAAGTGGACAAATTCAACATTTACCATTTGAATATGTTCCAAGTGAAAATTCAAAAACAGTTCGTACAGTTGAATATAAACGAAATTCAAGTGAAGAACGTGTATCCGTTGGAAATTCTCAATCGCATCCAATCAATGATGAAAGTGGTACAACGAATTTTACAGTTAAATTTTATGAACGCGACGATGAAGATGACACAGAAACTCAACTAGATCGTTGTTTACATGAAGCACGTGAAGTACAAGAGATGTCCATGAGAATGAGTGAACAACAACAACAGCAGCAGCAACATTTCAACCGGTATCAATATCAACAACAGAGACGTTTTACAGGAAATGTCGATTTTTAAATGTTTCTTTCTTTTTTTTTTGTTTCGACGAAAATACAAATAATATTTCATGGTTATTGTAAATGTCTTCATTGACAAATGTAACCGTCAGACAGTAGCCTTGAATTTCAGTTCTTAACATTGACACTTGTTATATAGATATGAGCCTTGTCCTATTCATTCATTCTCTCTCTCTTGTTTGTCATTTAATTTCTATAAGTCTTTATGTTATTTATTTTGTTCTCATGTCAAAAAAGATATTGCACAATACGGTTCGTTGCTGATACAACATAAGGTACACGAGGTCTCTGTCCGAATGACGGTCGATTAAATTGTTCGCGTGTCGATTGATTCGCACTATTATCAAACGGGCCAAGACGATCAAGTGACACATCGGAACCAAACGAGCCCTAGACAAGATAGTTAGAAAAGGACAAGTGTAGAAAAACAATGAATCATACTCGACCAAGACCGGGTGTTTGTACAGCAACTGATGTTTTTGCTGCACGTCGAATCATGTCACGTTCACGAGCTGGATATATTTGTTGTTGCATGATATCAAAATTTGTCAATAGAACAGCATCACGACGTGGAACAAAACCCATATCACCGAGTGAGTAGGCAAGATTATCACGACGTTTACCAGGATCTCTATTAACATAGAATATTGAATTTTCAATTATTCTATTATGACTTACCTTATATTCAATGTTGAACGATTCATATCAATAGTCGATGATTGTTGTTGCTCGTCAACAATACTTATTTCATCTTTACTTGTTAGAATTTCATATAGGTCTTCAAAAAGATTTCCATTCACGTCTGGATTAAAAGTTTGTCCGGCTTGTTCGACAGGAACAAGAGCGTCCTTTTCTTCATCTTTAATCTATGCAAATGTACGATTAATATGCATAGATTTACGTTAATCGGTTTCAAAATTATAATTAGAAATAAAGAACATAAGAAGTCGTGCACTTTTGTTAAAACAACAACAACAGCAACGTTGTATTCAATTTTACAAGCCAATTGGAAGTACTTGCACATGAAGAGATATCTTTTTGCATGTGTTTTCTACTGTTTAATGATATGTCTCATCATATGAAATCACGAGCTGACTTTCTATATAATGGATGTGTTGCATTTCAATGCTAATATAAATCTTTTTAATGATGTAATAAATTTCAATTATAGACTTTCACTATTGAAAAAAGTCCATGCCTGTGCAAGGTCGATTCCTGCTTTGAAAATTCTTTACTCCGATGGTTAGGATATGCTCTTTTCGTGCAATTGAATTTTTAAAAAAAAAAATAATCTAAAATATTTCTTTTGTCTCTTCGACAATCACTGACGTGTTGAGTGATTGATCATAAATCTAGGATGTGACATTGTTATTTAGATCGTTAAAAACTAAGACAGATCCAAGCTAGCGATCGACTCAAGGTCAAGGACAGCAAACATGAGTATCAAAACGAATGTCTCGTCGATTCTTCTTTCTATTTACATAACATTATACGAGAACAATAAGAAGTACCGTCTGAATGTGTTACATAACGAAGAGAATTTCTTCTTATTTAACTTGTTCACAATAGTTAATAATATTCATTATGAATTTCAAACCTAAATATGAATTGAACTAACTGATACGATGGAATCTTACATCGAATCGGATGAGTACAGATTGAAATTTAAGCTCCGATAAAGAACAACTACAAATCTATCACTCATTCATATTATGTAATTATGAATTCATCGTATCTACTTGAAATGATGATTATCGAATGTCAATTGAATAATTTGATGAATGTCAGAAGATGTTGAATCGAAAAATATCTTAGGACGGAGGGAATTTCATTCTAACCTAGGTTTCTATTATATAAGTTTAATATCTAAGTATTGCAAAATCCTACTTTAAGTGTATCAGTAACCAGTAGAACAGCTCGTCTTAAATTAGAAAACATAAGAGCCTTTTCTTTTGCTGCTTTAGCGACAGTGTCATTAAGTTGATCTAATTTTTCATTGAATTCTTTGTTTTGTTGTCGCAATTCGGGATAATTTTCTCTATGATACAAGAAGAAAAAAACAAACAAACAAACAAGGAATAAGATTGAAAAACGAAAAGGAAAACCCATTTACTCGTTATTGTATATGAATGTACGTAATTCTTTGATACGTTTTTCAGCATAGTCGACTTGTGAAATTTGTTCTTGTTTTTTTACAATGATTTCTTCTTGATTTTGTAACATATTTGCAAGTAATTGAATAATCTAAGAAGAAAAAACAAAAGCAAGGAACATTCTATTTTGTTCGTTGATCAATGTAATGTATCAATAGACCTCAGCTGAAGTTGCATGTTGAAAAGCATGTTGTTGTTCTTTTTTTCTCAAACCTTGAATTCCAACATTGACATGATCATTCTTGAAAAAATTAAATAAAGTAAAAATTAAAATCAATTCATTCGTTTTCTCATACTCCATCTTGAATTTGTTCGTTTTCATTATGAACACGTGTTGCAACATCTTCCATATCGTTGACGGTTTGTTCGATACGTGCATTTTCATTGATTGTTCGTTTCGTTGTTTCAGCCATTTGTTTATTTGATGCTCGACGAAATTCAGCTGCAACATGATTCATTTTTTGTATCATATCTTTTATTAATCTACGGAAAATGCCGAATACATGTCAACATAAAACTAGTTATTAGAAAAACCAAAAAAAGAAACTTACCGATCACGATCGGTTTGATCTTTCTTTTTAATACTTTCAATTTTTCTTACATGATCTTCTTGACGAAATTTGAGTGTATCTTGTTGTTGTTGTCGGCGAGTTAAATAACTATCTTGTTTAGAACGAAAGATTTCTAAATCGGCAACTTGATTTCCTGAAAAGAAATATTGTTTGATTAAAATGAATATGATAAATTGAAATTTTCATACTTAATTCACTGTTTTCAGCTTCGTAACGTTCACGTAAATCATGAATTTCATTTTTTAAATCATTCAATTGCTTTTGTAACATATCTTTCTCAAGTTCTTTGGCTTGTCCAAGACCAACAAGACGATCTTTTAAATCGGCAATTTCTTCTTCTTTAATTTCAACTTGTTTCTTGGCAACTTTGAGCATGTCAAAGTCTTGTTCTAAATTTTTAACTTGATCGAGTTCAGTTTGTTGCCGTTTTTTTAAATCACTACATCGTTCTTGATATCTTTATTGAGATCAAATAAACAACATGTATAAAGAAATATTTTCTCATGTTCAATTTACTTTTCGAATTGTTTTTCAAGTAAATCAATTTGCATCGTATAAAATTTTTTATCATTTTCACTTAGTTTCTTCTCTGGAACATATTCGGGAATTTTGGCCGCTTTTTTCTCTTTTTTTCCCTTTCCTCCTTTCTCTTTCTTCGGAGGCATCTTTTTGTTTTATTACGTTTTCTGAAAAAAAAAAACAACAAAAATCTACAAAAATTTTTTTTTTCGGATAAATAAGAGGATATGAGAAAGAATAAGAATTTATTAATTAAAAATATGAATGATCATATTGCACAATAATTTTATGGATATACTCAAGTTGAAAGTAAAGATGAATGTTGTTTTTGAAGTGTCGAAGTTTGAGGCGACGCTCTTGACGTACTGCTTTGTAAACGGTATGGAGCAGGATTCTAGAAACGGATCGATAGAATTAAGGTCACAATAGTTAATTCATACTCGATTAGAAACACTGGTTTGAACACCAATTGATTTTGTTTTCACTTTTTTCAGAGCACCTAACGGTTGAACGGGCGCAGGTAAAGTATCAACATTAATCGCAGTGAACGATAGGTCAGAATCATTTTTAGCAGCTAAATCATTTAATTTAGGACCAACGCCAACTTGCGTCGCTGTGTTAAGAAGTTGAAGAATACTTTGGAAAGCACGTAAACGAATATCAATTTTTCGACTAGTTTCCAACGTTTCCGATGAACCCTTAGGAAAATATTGAATCATACGATTTTATAAATTATATAACGAATCATTTTCAAGTCTTTTCTCAACCTTATCGATTTTAATAGTTTATCATTATTCATAGACAAAAAAATTTATTGATTATCTTTGATTTTTAATGAACTTGTAATTCAAGGAAAGATTTATGAAAAATGAAGGATATAAATTTCTCGGCTCGTTTTTGATACGAGAATCTAAATGAATACGTGATCAGTTTGGTTGAACGATCGTGTAGCACATTTTATATATGAATTAATATTTCGTAACAATGCGTCACTAATGATAATTTATTTTATCAACAATAAACATCCGTGATGAGCACAGAGCAGTGTCTAGTATTCTAATCTGTACTTGTCTCTCTTAGGTTTTGCTAACTAACGTATTACGAACTTTACCACTGCCTAGTAGGGAGTTGTGGGTCCATTGTGCATTAATCTTCAGACCCGGTTTGCATTCCGTTTCAATGACGAATTTCGTGGTGAACAGGAAGAAATAATTGTATATCCACTTTTACTCCGAGACCAGCCAATAAATAGATAAAACCTTGATCCTTCATTTGTCCATATATACAGAGGGTACCAAATATTGGCGAAAAATATTACGGGTCTGAACCCAGCCGGGTTCATAAAAACGTGGACCCACAGCTTTCTACTGTCCACGTATTTATTTACCTTAAACTACAGAGGCACTTATGAAAAGTAGTTTCGTGGATAAGAAAAATTTCATTCGAGATCCTTGTCATCTATAGATATGAAGTTAGACGACTGGATTTTACATTTCAAGCGTATCAATGTATTCTATGTCTAGATCATAAACTACATAAGCAATTGCAGCTGAAAGGTAAGTGTACTTGATCTTTGTTCAAATGTTTGTTTAAACATCAACTTGAAGGAGTTCACTTGAACTATTGATTTTCAACTGTCTTTTAGCTGTTAATCAATATTTGAAGTATCAGTGATGACTTAACACACAAGATGTTCTATATTTACTTTGATTTTGATTCATTTGTTTATTATACACTCTAACTGACAATAGATCATACAACATATATCTTAAATGATAATGATTCTACTTTTTCTTCGTTTTCGAGAAATAAATGAAGAAAATTTTTCAGGAGTTAAACTGTCATATGAGTAAATTAAATTTCGAACAAACTTGTATGACATGGCTCAATGCTTCAACGGTTCGTTCAACGACACTTTTAACTTTATTCATATCGTTTTCATGCTGTGACAAAATTTCTTCTTGTTGAGCAATAGATCTTCGTAATGATTCATTTTCTTCTGATGCTTGAGAACGACGAATTCTGTATGAAAGAAAAAGAAAAACAATAATCCATAGTAAAAGGAAGAAAATATTTTTCAATTTAAAGAAAAAAAAAACAACAACAATTTTTACTCTGTTTTTTCGTTTAATTGTTCTAATTCGTCAATTAATTGTTCAGTGCATTCCATCGAAGATAATTTTTCATCAAGACTTCCAATAAACTGTTCATTGGCTGTACATTCGTCAGTTAATTTTTCAATTAATTGAAATGTTTTACGATTTTTTTTTGCCATCATTCGTTCACGTTCATCAAGTAAACTATATTCAAGTGATTTCATTTTTTTCTATTCAAGAAAATAAATTTCTTTTTATTTCGATAACAAGACAAAACGTCAAAATAAGATTACTTTTTCACGAACAGTTCCATTCTTAGCTTCAAAATCATTATAATCATTTTCTACAAGTGCCATTTGATTATTAAGGCGAACATTTTCAAGAATAATTTGTCTTGTTGTTTGTACAACTTGCATTTTTGATACACGACGAAATTCTGATGATAGTTCATTTACACGTGTGCCCATTTCTTTACGCAATCTAGTTATAATTGTAGAATTTTGAAGGATAGGAAGATTTTCATATTTATTCTTATTCTTAATGGCTATCGAAATAGAACGATGTCCTTTTGTTCAATATCTGACTGACAGTCGTATAAGTTTACAATGGTTTATGTTGAATGGCAAAGTCATGATTTCGAACAAGGAGAATCAGAAAGTATCATTGGCCTCGCTCAACCAATAAACTTTTTCTTTCCGAAATCCAATCAGACAGATGGAATCACCTTGACGTTGTGAAAATCTCTATGATATACGTAGAACAGAAACATTTCTGCTGATTTCTTTTTGTTCCTTTACATCAAGAGAAAACCGATTAATCAGTCGTGCATATGATAAATATTAAATGATATGTTACTATGCTGTTATGAAGAAACAAGACACTTGTTTGCACATAGACGAAAATAGGTGTGTTTCACAGCCGATAAATAGTTGTCAATGATTGAGACAAATAACAAAAATATCTTCTATGGCATTTATTCTTAACTTATAGTTTCATCTATGTTATAAATAAATGATTGGTTGTATCGTAAAAGAGTAACTGAAATATTGACGTTCGGTGTTTCTATTTTAAGTATGCCGGACTCAGCCGATTTATAAATCTTTCAAGAAATTCTGTCATTGATTAGACAGTGACTACAAAAAAAATAGTCGATGGTAATCTCAATTTCCGTTACCATCATCGAATAATGACTCGATTTTAACTAATGTGGCAGAGAAATTATCCGTTGTAAAATGTATAGAATTTTGCTTTTATGATTTGCAATACTATTTTGATCATTCGTTGGATTCAACAAAACTTCATGCAACCTTATCAAGTCAACAGGACTGACATCTCCGGTACGCAATTCAATAGAAAACGTTTTTTTTTCAATATCTCTTGAAGTTCGAGAGTAATGAAAATGATTACTTGTCTTTATCCAACACCGCTTCTTTTTCTCGATGGTAAATTTCTTCTTGATATTCATGTTCTTGCTGTTTTAATTGTTCATCCAATTGATTGATTTCACTTAATAATGTTTCTTTTTTACTTTTTAATTCATCCAAAGAATTTAATTTCGATCTTAACATATGATTTTCATTTTCATTCTTTTCTCGTGTTTCTTGTAGATCTTTTGTACGAAGATCATTTATCTGTTTTGTTAATTCAGCACGTTCGACTTCTTTTAAATCATCTAATTCACGTAATTGTCGGTTCAAATGATTGATTTCTAAATTAATTTCATCCATTTGACGACCGAGATAAGAACGAGAACCGAGACGAATTTCTTTTAATGTTTCCAACCGTTCGGAATTCTGTCTTTGACAAATTAGATAACTATCGCATTCTTGCTGTAAACTATATTTTAAAAAAAATTGTCAATAGAAACATTGAAGTTAACAGTCAAGAGCCTATCTTACTCGTTAACTTTCTTGCGAAGACTTTGTACTTGTGTCAAATAAAATTGTCGAGTACCTTCTTCCATATGTAATTCAGGTTCGGCACTTGCAGCTTCATCACCTGTTGTCTTCTTCTTTTTATCACCACCTTTCTTTTTTGTTTTCTGTTTTGGACCCATCAGTATACGATTTTGATGATTTTGACTTTGAATGAAGTACGAAAATAACAACTATAGTTAAATATTACCGAGTGATCAATACCATTCATTGATTATTTACCATGACAACATGACAGGTAGAAAGACAAGATTTGTTTCAAACAAATTCTCTAAATAGTTTCATGTCGGAATACATAATTTTCTGTATTTTTCTGCTAGAAAATCAATCTTTTCTTTGAGTTAGATGTCGCTAGTTTTATTATTGTATTATTCATTGGTTATATTGAGTTACAAATTAAGAAATTCATTTTTTCAATGTACTATATGCCTTTTTTTTTCTTAATGTCTTTTCTAGAAGTTTTCTATCTGTATGTGTTATTTTCTTTTTAGATCTTCTTGTTCATTTAAGAATGTCAACTGAAACGGAAACGGAAATAAATAATACGGTTGAAATTAATTCAAAGAAAAAGAGTGAGCACTTTTCTATTCCATCATGTTGTATTTATGTTACGAATTATTGTTTTCTAGAAGATAAATTGAAAAAGAAGAAGCGTAAACTTGAAAATGGTCATGAAACACCAACAATTAAAAAGAAGAAGGCAAAAAAACAAAAAATAAAGGAAATTGAAGATGAAGAAGAAGAATTGGAAGCTGAAGACGATAGTCAGTATGAAGATATTTCGTCGACTACTATTAATGAAACTACGGATGATGTTAAAGAAACGGCTGAAGTCGAAACAACCGGTAGGGAATTTGCATAGACATAGTTATGAAACTAGTTATCATAGATGTTGTTTAGAAGATTGTACTCTCGTATCACAAAACGAGGAGACGAGGGATGATTTTTATTCTTATGAAACGATAAGATATTACCATCAATGAAGATTGAAAAAGTCTTTACGTAAAATAAATAAATGTGAAAACTTCGGACTGATGTCCGAGAGTTATGTGTACTTCAAACAGTGAATGAGACAAATCAGTCATCCTAGAATGTGTGCACGGATGAAGTATCTTGGTAAACCTTTTTGGGAAACTCCAAAACTACTGATCATCTCAGACATATCGAGGCAATTTTGTTTCTAGATGCAGTTTTTGTGCATTTGAGACCTTTTTACAGCCAATGTTTTGTTAGAAAGCTGCGATTTGGTTCAAAACTAATATCAGATTCGGAATCAGCGTTAAGAACTGAGTCACTTTGCATAAATTGTGGATAATTCTGAGAAAAAAGTTTTTTTTGAAAAAATCCCTGTACACCACCTCAGGGATTCCTTGGTGAAAAATGACAATTTTTTCGATAACTCAGCCATTTATTGTCGGATCCTTCTCATCTTCGAACTCGACCGAGATATTCATCAGACAATTCTGTGCACAAAATTTCAGCTCAATCGAATGTATTTGTAAAGAGTTATCGAATAAACGGACGGACACACTGACCGATTCTAGAGTGTACTCACTTTTTGAGTACACAAAAAAGAACACCAAAGTTAGAATAATCACTATCATCATTTGTGTTCGACATTCTAACTTAAAAGTTGTGGATAAATGTAAATCTTCTCTTCAATAGTACACGTTACAAAGCTTTGTCTGTGTCAGCTCTAATATGTTACAATTAACGATTTTGAAAGCACACATAGAATCGAGCTCACAATTTTACTATACAATACCTTTTAAAATCATCTCTTCAATACAATCATTTTCTATTTTAAACCTATTTGATTCTACGAAGCCTGATCAACATAGTTGTTCGCCACTCATTTGTCTTTCAATGTCATGTTGAATTCTAACTCTTGCTTTAATATTCTAGGTTCCATTACAGTATCAGGTGGTCATCTTACTTCAGTTAGCTTTGAATCATTAGCTGAAAGAGGTGTTTCCGATTTAACGTTAAAAGCCATTCAAGAAATGAAATTAACAACGATGACTGAAATTCAAGCGAAATCCATTGGACCATTACTCGAAGGACGGTAAGTAAAATACTGAATTAAAATGAAATCCATTCATATGTTTGAGAGTATCTCGAAAAAAAAACAATAATTGTTTAATGATTTCAGTGATCTACTCGCTTCGGCTAAGACGGGTTCTGGTAAAACCTTAGCTTTTCTTATTCCAGTCGTTGAATTAATGTATAAACTACGTTTCATGCCTCGTAATGGTACCGGTGCCATCATTATTTCACCAACACGTGAATTAGCCATGCAAACATATTCCGTATTGAAGGAACTCTTAACTTATCATCATCATACATATGGTTTAATTATGGGTGGAACAGGACGACAAGATGAAGTGAAAAAACTCACTAAAGGTGTCAATATTTTAGTTGCAACACCAGGTCGTTTACTCGATCATCTTCAGGTAATATTACGATTAGAAATAATAATAAATAAATCACTTTAGTTCATTTTCAACTAGAATACAAAAGATTTTATGTATAAAAATTTACAATGTTTGATCATTGATGAAGCTGATCGAATTTTGGATATTGGCTTTGAAGAAGAAATGAAACAGATCGTTCAATTATTACCAAGTAAATAAGAATATCTTTTGATATACTTTAACTATCATCTTTTTTTTAGAACGTCGTCAAACGATGTTGTTCTCAGCTACTCAAACACGACGTACTGAAGATTTAGCAAAAATGTCTCTTAAAAAAGAACCATTGTATGTTGGAGTTGATGATACATGTGATCAAGCTACTGTCGAAGGACTTGAACAAGTATGGTTAAATTTTTTATGAATTGATGAAAAATTAGATTGAATAATTTATTTTCTTCAGGGTTACGTCGTTGTTCCACAAGATAAACGTTTTCTTTTACTGTTTACATTTTTAAAAAAGAATCAAAAGAAAAAAATGATGGTCTTCTTTTCATCATGTATGGCCGTTAAGTATTATAACGAATTACTTAACTATATTGACATACCAGTATTAAGTATTCATGTAAAGGATTTAAATTTCTTTTTTTTTTTCGTTTCTTTTCTTTATTATTACATTTATTTTTTTGACATGTATAGGGAAAACAAAAACAAGCTAAAAGAACGCATACATTTTTTGAATTTTGCAATGCTGAAACTGGAATTTTATTATGTACCGATGTAGCAGCACGAGGTTTGGATATTCCAGCTGTGGATTGGATTGTGCAATTTGATCCACCAGATGATCCAAAAGTAATTATCTTTATATATATATATATATAATGTTCAGTTTCTGTATGTTTCTCTGTGTCGGATCAAAGTTTAAACGTTAAGGATTCTAGATTTCTCCCGAACTTTCGCTGGGGACCATGCGGACACCTTAAAGGTCAAGGTTACAGGTCAAAAGTTAAAGGTGAAGTCGAATGCTGCTATGTTCCTCGGAAGTTCTAGAAATATGTAGACTCTTCCAGAATGTTATAAAGCCATCTTAATGATCTGACATTTACTGGAATTTTCCAACACACTCTAGAATCTTCAGTGACCATGCGCTATGTATGGTCGAGAATGTTTTCAAAGGTTCTCGGATAGGTTATAATGGTATAGGGGAGAAAGACTAGAAAGTTATCTATCTATATAAAATTCGAACCGTCAGATTGTCTATGATTGGATAAAGGTTGAAGCACTGATATGAAACTTTACAGAAAAATCAGCCGTACAGTATGCACGGTACCTCGCTAGTTATACATATTGCAAACGTTTTCTTTGAAATTCTTGACAATATTCACTACAAGTGTCTCATAGGATCAGAGAGTAAAGGCAGAGCTCATTATTTGACCATTCTCAACAGGATGCGTTTTGATAAGATCGATCATCTTCTATGAGCTTTGATAGTAAGATTAGAATTATTTCATGGTTGGTTTGTGTCAAAATTAATTAAAGTATAAGCTGATGATGTGTCGTAAGTTTCACTTGAACATAGCAATTGAATTCTAGCGTAGTCCTCTGTCTCGTGGCACAAATCTTCATTAGTAACATACCATCATCGTTAAAACCTTAGGTTTTTTCTCAGGAGCATTGAAAAATTTGTAAATCCTACAAATTAACTGCTAGATTATGCTTTCAATTTATGTTTCCTGCTTCAAACATAGATACTAGTATCTGAATCTGTGAATTTCCAGGCGCTTCAGGAGTCGGAACTTGTTTAGATTTTGTTTGATTAATAGGAAATCGTGTCACTCACGAAGAATGAATTTGTTCTACTGTTTCGATCGTGTGTCGCTATTAGTTTTTGCATACTTTGATGCTACTATGTAGTTAAGAAGCAATTAGATATTGAGGCCACAGTTCGATTCAAGTTCTCCTTTATTCACTCTAACACGCGTAGTCTTTGTCGAAGTATTCTTAGTTGGAAAGTCCATCTTTGTACTATACAAACTAACTAGAAAGATTCATTGGATTTTTTTCCTGCTTTATGAAGGATTGATACACCTTTCTGACTCATTATGTTATCAATCTATAGTGATTACGAGAAAAACTAATCTTTTTTGTAGGAATATATACATCGTGTTGGTCGAACGGCACGTGCCGGTGCGCATGGTCATGCTTTACTTATTTTAACACCACAAGAACTTGGTTTTCTTCTTTACCTTAAACAAGCACGAGTAACATTGAGTGAATTTGAATTTTCATGGACGAAAATTGCTGATATTCAACCTCAAGTAGGATATCTATTCGTTAGTTTTTTTTTCTTGTGGTTCATTTTGAAATTTATTTCTAGTTGGAAAAATTAATTGAAAAAAACTATTTTCTTCATCTGAGTGCCAAAGAAGCCTATAAAGCATATGTTCGAGCTTATGCAAGTCATAGCATGAAAAATGTTTACGATGTCGAACAATTGGACTTGGTTAAAGTTGCTTATAGTTTTGGTTTTCGTGTACCACCTGTCGTTGATATAGGTAAATGATATTCATTCGTAATTAATTATTATGTTTTTCTATAATTTGTTTTCTTTTTTCAAAGGTGTTTATCAAAGTAAAAAAGCATCGAAATCGAAAAATGGATTCATGCGACCGAAACAAGAACGAAAAATGAAGATCTTCAAAAATTTAAGCAATGAAAAAGCAAAAAAGAAATTCACACGATAAATTTTGTTTTTTGTTTGCGACTATTCTTACTGTTTTCTTTTTCGATGTTATTCAGTAAATTGTGTCGCGCTTTATATGTTATATCAGTTTCAATAGATAAAATATATTGCTGTTGAACTAGAAATCTCAATGAAATATCTTTCTCGATTATGAAAGTTAATCATGAGATAAATCTGAATTCAAGATTTTATGGACTCCTATTGAAGTACATTGAATTGATATGAATAGAAGAATTTTCGTTTCGAAATCAAAAGACATCTGCATTTTGATTCCTAAACAATATGGTCTCTTTTTATGAAAAAAAAATCTAAAAATTGAGGCTCTTGAAGAAGAAGTTCGTCGACAATAATGGTGTTTCATTGGCCTACGGTTTTGATCATATATAGATAGTGTAGACCACGGTCTGCAATCCAGTGGGGAGGGGCGTGGGCATGTCGGTAATGGTCTGTGAGAGAGCAGAGGTGAGTCAGAAATTTGTACCTTAAAGATCTCAGCTCTCCGTTCGCATCGTGTTTCACAAAATTGCGACCGAAAAAATGGCAGCCCCATAATTTTCTCAATGGACATCTCTTTATCCATTGAATCGTGCAAATTAGGATCTAGTTCAATAAAAAAAAGAATGATTGAAATTTCTCTGAATTAATAAATTTAATATATATATTCATTCGACGTATTTTTCACAATTATATTTAACAATTTGATTCTGAATTCTGTTGATTGGTTTTTCGTAATTTAAGAACATGTCGAAGTTCATTTTCTACTGATGTACGATCGTGATGTCCTTTAGGTAGAAGTTTCCGATACATTTTATAGGATTTTTCTAAACTTTTTTGTGCAGCGCTTAAGTCTCCTGATTTCGATTGTATCGTACCAAACTTGCATAGGAGTTCGGCAACTACAAGTGAATCATTAGGTACGGTATGTTCTAAAATAGGAAGCGCTTTTGTACAAAGTTCAAGAGCATGATTCAAATCACCAGATTCTTGATAAATATAACCTAATAGAGCCAATGTAGTTGCTATATTTATTTCATTTGGAGGCACAACAGTTTCTTGTAAACTTAATGCTTTCTCAACATTAGTGATTGCTTGAGAATATTCGTGACGAGCCAAATAAACACGAGCAATACCAATAAGATTCATGGGCATTTCAATTGATTCGACGCTGGCATTAACCTGACGTAGTGAGAGTGCACGTGTATGATGATCTAATGCTAAATCAAAGTCACCACAAGTCTGATAAACATTACCAAGATGGGTAAGACTATCAGAGATATCTTCACCGGACTAAAAAAAAGAAATAAACACAAGTTTATTCTAAATCTGTTGAACGAAATCAAATGACCTTTTCTTGAAGTCTAAGAGCTTGCTGATGACATTGTAAGGCATATAGACAATCACCTTTTCTATTGGCAGATAATTCACCCATGGCATTGAGTACACGAGCCTTAACCGGTTGAATTCGTCGATAAACGATTAAAGCCATATCAATCTCTCCTTGTTCGGCATATTTCTGTGCTACTAGTTCTTCTGGATCAATGACAGACACTCTAGAGCATGGAAAACAAGACCGCACAATGTGATTAAGATTATTCTATCATAGATAGAATCTTCAGTGAGTACTTACGTTGATATTGGTTTTGGAGGTGGTGTTGGTGTTCGAGGTGGTGGAGGAGGAGGAGGTGTCGGCGGTTTAGGAGGTTTCAACAGTTCATCAATTAAAGATTGTATTGTTTCACCTGGATGTTTTTCTAAACATTCAGCAGTAATTTTCTTACCAGCCTCGCCTGCTGTTTTCAATTTTATGACCGATATCGGACCACGATTAACATAGACAATACGAAATGTCATACAAGCATCGAATATAATCGATGATGGCATGTTTTTATTCGCTAGTTCAGTAAAATACGATGATGCATCACAATCAACTTTAAATAAAACAGGCAACAGATCAGGACGGTAGGTTGGTAATGAAGAAAATGTCAAAGCATTTGTTCGAGATTTTAAACAAGGAAAAAATCCACTCGTACAAATAAGTTGACCAACATGTGCTTGAAATTTATCAAGAAGTTCACTTGATAGTTTCATACCACGATAAACTTGCTCACTTGATTTATGTTTTGGATGTTGTTGAAAGAAACGTGATGCATCCGCATAAAGAAATCGACACAGTTTAAGTTGTGTTGTATTGTGAGAACGAAGTGCATGAAGAAGAAGACGTGTTGGAAATGGAGAACGAAAACACCAATTGGTGACATCAGCAGATCGATATAATTTTTCAAATTCATCAATGATTTCATTGATTCGAATATTATCTCGATAATATTGTCGAGCTAGATCTATAAAACCAGTTTTATTCGATGGAACTTTTCGAGTAATCAACTAAAATAACAAACATTGATTCCAATGAATTTCGTTTTTGTCTCTTTCCTATTATAGCTGAATAGTTTTTTTTCTACCTACATCTTCTCTCCATAATTGTGACCAGAGAAAGACTGACTCTTGTTCGAATGAAAATTCTTCAAGTTGTACTTGTTCAAAAGTATTCAATACGTCTTTCAATATTCGAAATAATTCTTCTTGTTGATTGAAAACACCGAAAAGTTTCGGAAAGTCACCTTTAACACTTTGACCATTTAGATCAAGTATAAAAATTGCTTCAACAGCAACGAAATCATGTACAGATGCAATTAATTCATTACTACTTGATGAAGTGATAAAAAAGATTTTTTCTTTCGACGATCGCATCGAATCGAAACAACTTGTTGAATCCGGAAACGTTTGAACATTATCATTTATTGCTCTGAATGGTCCAATAAGATTAACAGTCAACGTTTGCTGTGGATCGAACCAAATAAAAAGAATACTTTCATGACTTTCATTCGTAATTTGAATGCGCTTTGCATGACTTTTAGTTGATTCAGCTGACGACAAGAGAACTGTCGTAGAATTAATCGACCGTTGATTTCCTCTATTTTTATAATCATCTTTGCTTCGTAAAATATTTGAAGTAGCCATTATTAGAAATCGAATTTGACTTATGCAATGTAATCACTGAATCTAGAAAATCAAACTCTATCAAATCATCATCTTCATCAGAGATGTCTTGCCTAAGTAGTTTTACGATTTAATAAAATTTATATAGAGCTTTGTATTATGAATGTTGAGTGCAAAATAAGCAAAGGAAAATTTAATTCACGAAACAAACAGAGATCAGATATAAAATTTTTAAGAAATTATCTTATCGTTTTTTTTTCAGGATTAATTATGTAAAATAAGTTCATATTTCTTTACAAAATAAAATAACTACGAACACTATCGAATAGGATCGATTAGATAATGTCATTTGAAATTCTATTGCGATCGTACAGAATTGTTCCTAAAGCTCGATTTAAAAACAAATCTGAATATAGTCTCCACCTTTCAAACGACATACACAACACTTTTAAAAGGATTTTTTTACACCTTAAATTACGATGATTCACATCAAACTTATTCAAATGTCTTTTTTTCAATTGGACGTGTAAAAGATACTTTGTAATCTCATGCTATCTATACCATCGTTAAAAATGGAAGACACGAAATCCTCTTATTCATAGCAAGTCATCCATCACCTACTATATTGAAATCATTCTTTTTTTTTCTATTTCATAAAGAAAAGTCAAAAGAAATCACAGCAGTCGAGCAGGATGACTTCTTTTCATTGATTATATCTAGGAGAAGATAATATAAGATGTACATACGTACTCGGCTGCAGTTGAAAGTACGGTCAATCACTGCTTTAAAAAGAACACATTCAGAATACTTCATCGATTTTTAGAGATCATGCCATATTTATTCTCTTTTATAAAGAAAAACAAAAATCCATTCAATTCTCATGATTTAAAAGAAAAAGCTGCAATCCGTTAAACAAAACAAAAAATTCACTTCGTGACGACAAACACTCCTCAATAAGTGATCTCAACTAGAACATGTGACTTGATCCGAACACAATCTCAAACTAAACTGAAAGTAAAAAAATTCAACAATCGTTTTTATTTAACTATACAACAGCATATTAATAGAAAAAAGAAATTTCATCCTCCCAATACTTCTAATTCAAGTTAAGTATTGCCAATGACAGATTTTAATAAACAACTGATATTTGACATTGACGAGAAAAGAAAAATTTCAATATTCGATTATTTTTCTTCAAGCATTTACTCAAGTAATGTCACTATATCTTAAAAAAGATCGTACTCAAATTTTGCGTGTCAATTATTATCTTGCTGCATCATTTTGGTAGCGAAGTACTAAGAGTTCATTTGACTGACTACTACGGGTGTGGGTTAATGTGGATACCAAGGGAATAAAAGAAAGAAAGTAATTTCATTTAAATGCTTATTTCAGAAAACCCTAAATCATCACATTAATTTCGTTATTTTCACATTATTTTCATCTCGTTAAATTATTAACTTTGAGGAAGTCGATGTTACTTCCATTGCTCTTACATCATTTTCCATCCAATAATAGATTTTTTCAAATTAATATAAAGCATCAAATTATTTTCATTATTAATGTACTCAGATCTCTGCGTTTTGAACGTGCTACAAACAAAATGAAGCTAATTCGATGCTTTAAGTATAAAATTTTTTTCATCGTGTGAATTTCATGTAAAATACATCATTTGTATGATGAATTCTAAGTATTCATAGGTAATATCCATATACATGACTTGTTGACAAGCGACGGAATGTGTAAGAACACTAAGGATGTCGTGTCCTCCTTATTCCAGCTAAAATTTAAGATATCTTTTCACAGATTATGGTTACTAGTCTATATGACTATGGCAACCAAAAACTTGTAATGTTCATAGCATATCCCCTCGAATGGAGCTAAGCAGGTTTTCGAGCAACTCCGATGCTGCTAGCAGGAACCCTTATCTCTGTAAGACAGATGATCATAGCCTCGATACCATCGATTCATTAATTCTTTTAATGTTATGAATTTGACTTATTCTCGATTTTTTTCATTGCATTCATGAAAGTGTCTGTTTCGTGATTTAAAATTTCATTTTCGCCATGTTTTTATTCCCTGGATAGTTAGGTGCATTTAAATGTGTGTTATGGGTTGGTATGAGTTTGGCTTAGTGGGTGTTGGACTGTGAAATTAACACCCACACCCCTCTCACGTTTTTTAACGATTTTATTCTCCAGTTATTGGCTATCGCTCAACACGATTCCGATTAAGTTTAGATGAATTGTTTAATCACATATGACAGAAAATCGACAAATGAGTGTAAATATGATATTTAAAAGAAAGTGTAACGGAAACCGCAATTGCAGTGCTAATCAATCTGGTGTTCAAAAAGCGCAGACTATTTACTACAAATTCGTCGAAGTAAAAATCGATATTTCTAACCTTGGTCAAGTGATACCCATACCCACGCCTTTCCCATTTACTCTTACCATTTGGACAATAAGATGCAACATTTTTTTCATTTGTGTTCATCTAAATTAACTTGTGTCATTGCAAAGCAAAATGAGTAAAATTTCTTGTATGTTTGCTTTCAAC
>OENT01001069.1:0-58452 GCA_900239685.1 Rotaria macrura | reverse complement strand
TGAACAAATTGTTTCGATGCCCTATGAAGAGAAATCGATCGATGATGGATCTCTATCAAACAAAACTCTCGGTCAAAATTTACGTATCGTAGACTTCAGCTTTTTGTCTATTAATAAATGAATCACTTCGCCATCGTTTCAAATCTTCGACAAGATCTTTGATAGCTGTTATTGTAAGTATAACTGTCAATGGTATGAAAGCAACCTAAGAAAAATATCTAGAAACATATTGTCATCGGAAAAGGTACAATTAAACATACGTTCTTGGAAATCGCATTAATAAGAGGTACCCAATTAAGACCAATTATAAGAGCAAAGTAAATATTAGCTACACGATGAAATTGCTCGAAAATATTCTTCGGTAGAAATGTTATTATATTATAGCGTGTTGTTTTTATATGATTAGTTTTCGGTGTATTTTTGCGTCGATTTTTTATTGCAATCCACAATGAAGAATCAAGAGCAGTGGGTAGATTATGATGTACGATATATGTTTGACGTTTCGGTGAAAGTAATTTTGTGCTATTCGTAACACAAGAAATTGTTGATGGTTGTTTGATAGCATTTGAATCTTTCGGAGTTCGACGAAATGAAGGGACAGCAGTACAATTGCCCATTCACGTCAATATAATTACAATGCTGTTGTCATCATGAAAAGAAAAAGAACCACTTACTTTTTCTTTTCTTTCAAGATAACTATTTATGTCGCACACGTAGAAAGAAAAGGAATAGAAGTTAAGATATAGATTTCATATCCTGTTTTACATTAATGTCTAATAAAGATGTTTATACGCGTATTTAACTAATACTCATGAAAGTGGTCTGTTCTTCTTTGAGTATGCTTCTAATATTTACACAAGTCCTTTGTTTGATCGTTCTATCTCGAGCAAAAAGTGATGAGGCACTTCATCACATAACTAGTAGAAGAGAAGAAAACGCTGTTGAGCATTTTTTCCCAAGAAAAATGATGTTTCTTCCAAATAAATATTTTAAAAAGAAAAAAAACCATTTTCTGTATGACGCCATAAAATGTAGACCTCAACAACAGCATCTTGATTTATTATTTGTTCGATTCCAAATATAGATCTAGATTTTACGCCAATGAATCTCATATTTTATGAGAATATATAGGTGTAGCTTATGTAACAAGTCAAAAGATATATCGGGAACGTCCGTTTATAAGTTTTATCTTCTATCATTATTGTTTTATGTAATAATGAGAAACAAATAGTAATGTCTCACAGTCTCAAAATGCAAATTTGCAGACATTTGTTCTTTCCCTATAATATTAATAAATATAATACTAGTATTAATAACGACAAAAAAAACACGTACGTAACTATTACAATTGACGCACAATATATGATTCTTCTTTGCAGTTGCTATGATGCTGACAGTCATTTAACATTCTACGATTGTCAAAATGAAAAGAAAAAAAATCTCATTAAAATATGTTCTCAAAATAGTAGACAAACAATAGGGTAGATAGTAGAAGTTTATGCTATTGATACTTCGAAAAAAATTTCAATTTGATTTGATCATAGAAGAGACAAATAAATCATACCTATTTTAATAAATCCGTTCATTCTGATATTGAATGCATAACCATAATGTGACTTGCTCTTCTTTCATGTCATAAACAACAAAAATCATGTTTTCGGGTTACTTATAACCGAGCGAAAAATTTGTCGAGTTGCGCTTTTCTTTTTCTCTCACTCGCCATCAAACTCATCAACGGTTACGATTAGGAAAGAACAATCATTTTCTTTTTGACTTACGCACTACCCATATGAACGGGATACGAGAGAGAGAGAGAGAGAGAAAAGAAAAAGATTTTACATGATCAACATTATTGAAAAAATACTCGCGTTACCTAATCAGTTTCTTTTCTCATGTTGATTAATCTCCGACAAACCTTATACTATTTGATAGTAGCGTAATAGTAAAATCGTCATTTTCAAAATACTAACTGTTTTAACGATATACATTATCAAAACGAGAGCTCAAATGAACTTTGATCCGATGAAGTAAGCCACACATACGAATAGTTTAATTATTATTGTTTTTCAATGATACTATTGAAAAACAAAGTAAGATTATTTTATTATATGAGATATTTATGAGTAGTCAGATATGAACTGTGCGATATTTTAGTAGCCGGACAAAGAGAATATAGCCAATGTCAACAGTAAATATATATATATATTCGGAACATATGTGTCTCGTAAATATACACCTGCCATGGGGTTTCTACATTAATCTGTTGTTGATCTATGATCCTGTAAATGCATTATATTTGCTCTTCCGCCCTGTTCGGTAAATGCTGAATGTTATTGAGAGAGATCAAATATAAAGCAAGATTTCATTACTATTTATATCAGTATACATTTTATTGTCTGAATACTTGCGTTTTTATTTTTCGGCAAATAAAATATATATTAGTCAACGCCGTTTGTCTACTAAGAAACAATAAGTAATTATTTATCGTTGATGATGATATTCAGAAGAAAAAGAAGTATTTTTCAAGGTAACTTCACTAATGCAACGGAAGAAAAAATACATCATGGTCATAATACAACTGTTTTTATAATGACAAATGACTCAGTTTTATTGATATAATAAGTCTACCGCGAAATACAATTTAATTACGAATGATGTTATCAAATACTATTCTTATGATGAAAATTTTCCAAAAACAATAGAAGTCAGACTGTTGATATTATCATACGAGAAATAGATGACGACTTTTTTTAATATTCAAGTGAAATTGTGTTTAAACGGAGAACTATAGAATATTACCATCGTCGGATACATATTGAAAACATTGAAATTAATCTCATTGAATTTTAAGCGATACATGTCATACGAATTACATATATGCTGCATGAATATGTTCATTTTATTGAATATGATATAACATATAATCATCACAGATTAAAAAGATTCATTTTTCTTTCATGTTTTCAAAATTTGCTCTTTTCTACATCGAATCTCTAATGGGAATGATTCATTGTGAGTTTTGATTATTGCTTCGTTTTGATTGTTCCGTAATGAAGCATCGCATTGTACTGGATGTATCTTAATAAATCGACAACGTGTAAATAATAATGATACAATACGAAAAACTTCTTGTCGATACTTTTTACTTGTTAATGAATAGGTATAAAATAGTGTACTATTACTTGCGTAAGAGATTTCAATCGATATTTGAAGAATTAAATTATCAATGACAATATTTGATAGACTTTTTACAGTGAATCTTGTCAGAGATGCATAAAGCTTTTGGGATACTATCGGTATTCCGAATAGAATCAACGAAAATAGTTGTATGAGTAGTAATCGTATCAATTGAATATCTCGACGACGAGTAGCCATTAAGCGACTCGAATGTCTGATATTTCGAATGGTGAATATGTTGAATATAATCATTAATATAGGTGGTACACCTGAATTACACACAAGTAAAATAATATCATTCAATAGATTACATGTTTTGTTTTTGTATGTACACGGTATGTTGTGATTAACTGTAAAACAAAAGAATACTTGTATATATGGACATATGAGACAAATGATAGTAGCTAAAATTAAGCTGCGTTTAGCTAAATGTAATGAACTCCATGATCGTACATTAGCATTATTCGAACTGGATAAAAGTCGATCAATACACGCTAAAAGAATAAACCAAGTTGACAATGTAATTGTTGAATAACGAAGATAATAACGTGTTTGACATAGAATATGCGATCTTTGTGTTGGATCAAGATTAAATGTTCCCAGAAAAGGTGTTATTAAACCAACGTGAAGAGAAATCAAATTGACGACACTGCCCCAAACGAAATAAACTGAACATGGATTTATTCGAATCAGTGGACGACTGAAAACTAATATATTTAATATATTACCAATGCTTCCCAAAAGAAGAAATACTATTGGAATGTATCGATTTAATTGATATCTTATGAAGTCAAGATGTGCAGTCATTGATTGATAAGTTGAATTCATTGCAAATATTTGCTGTATATGTTCAACTAAACAAAATAAGACAAATAGATTTTCAAGCATATAATTACTATGTTTATATTTATTAATATGCTAAAACTGTGCACAGTGAACACTATCAAGTACAGATGCACTACTCATCAACACATCTGCATTTACCTACACTAGATTAACGAGATCACTAGAAATGAATTCGGACGCAAACAAATGAAACTATAACAACTTTTATATTTCCTAAATTCTAGAATGATCCATGTTTTTGAGTTTTTAAAGTGTGAGTTATTAATTCGGTAAGATAAAAACTCATATTTTATTGAAAAAACAATAGGAATTGTCACGATTCAGCAGCAGACTCTTGGGCATGAATCTGACGAGATTCCTCGGATAAAACATCATCGTTACTCATATGCTGAGTGATGTTGGACAATCACTTTCCTATCTCTGACGCACGAACATCTTTTCAAGCATTAAATATTGAAGAAGTATAATTTTTTCAGCTACAACTATACATGAAGTATCTGTAAAAATAAATTCGATGACTTGTAATGGATCATTATTTTCTCATGATTATCAAATAGAGATAAGCGACTCAAGTCAACAAATAACTTGATTAGACTTCAGACTTAGTTAGACGGTTAAATCACAAGCCAAATCAATGGAATGGATTTGTTTAGAAAATTATAGTTTTCTAATTTTTCAATTCTCTATCAAACGATTCTTGACAATAGATATAAATTTTTCACAGGATACTATTATTTTAATTGAAGTTTATTCCGGAAGTCGTTGAGTTTTATAACACAAGGGAATGCCGTTTTTTGTGTTCTTATTTTCTATTTTATGAACGATATGTTAACATTGCATTAACATAATCGTGATTGCCGAAATATGATTAATTTCAGATCAATTACTTTTAATGAAAAATAAAAGAACTATGATTAGTAATGCTTAATATGAATAGTTTATCGTTCGAATCTGAAAAATAAATAGAAAAATGATAAATTAGTTTTCATAGTCAATCTTTTGATCCAGATAAACTTTTCTATATTTTAAAGTCTACTTTAAATTTCTATTTATATGCTGGAAACAGATTTTCGTTAAAAATTTGACTGGTGGAACACACAAAATCTGATCACTGTTTAATCTCAAAAATGAACTCAATTATATCGTAATCGTAATCAAAAGAGAAAACTTAGAAAAAATTTCCATAAGTTTCAAAATTGTTGTTGAATTCAAGATATTTTTCTTTCAAATGTCTACCTAGAAATCATAACATTTTTACATAAAACTGATTTTTATCAAAAAGAAACTCACCAAAAACTCTTAACAGAGCTAGATCAAACTTTCCCTTTACTCGTAGATAACTAATGCATAAGGTCATACATTGAATATTGTATTGTTAGAGAAAAACTCAAATTAATTGCTTACATATACATCGTCATTTAAACAGATACCAAAACATTGCTCTTGAAGCATGCTTAACTCAATGATTATGCTCTTTATTGTGACGTATATATATATATATACGATTCATTTAAATCTTCTGTTGTAATTTGAAATGTATAAGCAAGAAAAAAAGCTGTTAAGAGCTGCTGAAGAACTAATGATCAGAATTGAATTTCTTCGTTTTTAACCATTAATTAGATTTCTGTATTTTGGGACATTCTTATCTATCTTTCTTCTTCTTGCGTCGTGGATTGATTCATGCAACTTAAACGAAATATATTATCTCGATGCATAAAATTACGGGAGAAGTTTATGTTGACTTCGTCGTAGAATTCTATGCATTTATGTGAGGTCATTAAATTTTTTGTGATTATCTGATGAAGCTCAACAAATAACAAGCATAATTACACTATAGAAAGACATCGAACCATTACTTTTCTTTCAAGTACCTACTCTTATAATTGAATGCACCATTAGTGCATCATTTTCAATTCTAGCATGTTACTAATTTCTCTTACATCAACATAAATTAATTTCAGGTTTTTTCATAATTATCTCTTATCAATATCAAATGCTACCAATTTCGTTAGAAATAGTTGCATTAATATATCGCTTGATAATTTTATTCTCATTTTCGAACTCATTCAAAGTTTCTTCTAGAACATCTCTTATTAGAACATGATCTAGAAAAAGAGCTTAAATATATACTATAGACGACATTTGGACTGACTCGCTCTGTAGAACACAACATCATACCCATGTTGCTACTATAGAATCCCAGAAAAATAGTCGAAATGCATCCATGGGAGAAAATAATTATCGAATCAAAGCAACGACGCTGTGAAAAATAACAGAATATCATGGTAACTGATTTTTCTCTAGAGCGGTTGATTTGAACTGGGAGAAAAAACGAAAATAATTATGGAGTAATTGTAAGTCTTTTCCAACCTCATTGAACGATTGCACGCTGGCTCACTCACGTATCATATTCGTCTCACTTGAAATTTATTTCAAAATGTATTGTTTGACATCCACACCCACGTTGACCATTTTTTTGCGTTACAACATGATTATAGATCACATATCAATAATGATTCTTTAGAACATAAGTGCTACTTCATGAATGCATTTATGAGAAGTTAAGTACTAAGATAAATCAATAGTTTACAATAGTTTCCTACCGATAAAACATTAACCAAGATTTCATGATACAACACTGATGTACTCCTTAAAATTGTTACGTTTCATTTCCATTGTTTATATCAAGACAATGACAAGTAGCATAAAATGAATAATGTTAAATATCCGTGAATGTAATTTTTTTAGTTGTATATTTGATGTCAGACAAATTCTTTTTTTCATCATAACTTTCATTGAAGTGGTTGAAGAAAACAAAGTCTGATATTGTAACTAAAAACTTAAAAGAAAATGATACTAGATCATTAGCAAGTGAAGAAATCTTTCTCAAGCTCAGTTGTTTTTCAATAAGAAGTCATCATAAAAAAAATAACTGATTTTTATTTATTTCTATATGTAACACAGATATTTTTCCTTTTTGTTTAAAGTGGCTCTGATGCTTTCATCTAACAAAAATTTCATTCTTTTGGTTAATTTTTATTATGAGTATGATAAACTGTAGATTTCATTGGTAAGTCATATGTACGTGATATTGATTAGTTACGTATGTTATAATTTGATCTAAACCATGAATATTTACTAAATATCCAGTTATTCTAGCAGTTCAACATGCTGCGTGGCCATGCGCAAGTCGCCATATCAAGAATGCCATTTTAGGACATCTGTTGTAACGATAGTGTCTCTACAAAGATATATTTGTTTTAATCATGGATATTTGATTGATACGATAATAATTTGAATCCACATTCTCAGCACCATAAAACCCCGTGGATCACACCTCTCTAAAACCGATTACTCGATGTCACGATGATGAGTTAGAGACTTAAATTACTGTCTACACTTATATACATATGAGTTCGAAAGTAATTAGTTACAAGAAATACATTAAAAATGGTAACAAAAAAAAAATCAAAGTTGTTTGTTTCAGTTTCCAATTCTATTAAAAACTTATTTATAGATATATATATATATATATAATGAAAAAAAAGAACAGGAAAATTCTATGTATGATAAAATAATGTTAATTTAAGGTTTCTTTTTAAAAACAGGTGACATTTGTTGACGTTGTTCCATTTGATTCTCTGTTTTATACTCGTCATTGTCATCATCATTTAAGAGTGCATCAAGATCTTCAATACATGGTTCTTTTCTTTTCTTATTTTCAATTTGTACCGATTTCGTTGGTGTCTGCATTCTACGTGCATAATCTTCACAAAGTTCATCATCATCATCATAAATGTCATTCACTTTGATATCTTGTTGTTCTTGTTCAAATGATTCAGCAAAGCGACGCATTTCATCGTCATCGATTTCTTCAAAATGTATTTTTCCTGTTGTAGACATTGATGAACGTTGTGGCACTGTACTAAATACAAGATCATCATCTACTTCATCACCGTCGAATTCATTTTCAGAAAACGCATTTTTTTCATTCGTCTGAATATTTTCGTTATCTTCACTGACTGCCCCCAGAATTTGAGCCACACGAACTAATGATTGTTGTTTTACTTCAATAACCTATCAATAAGCGATATATTCTGCTGGATAAAGAGTAACAAAAAAAAACAATAGAAATCTTATACTTTATGACTACCAGCTGTATGAAATGCAGGCCTTTGTGACAAGTATTCACCTTCGAGTGACATTTATTATCTGAAATAGAAATTTTATCAAGTCAAGAGCAATCTCTTCTAGAAATAATTAAAACAACATGCCGTTCTGTATCAATTAGCAAGCTGGAGAACTTCTTCAAATGAGAGGAATATCGTGCATAAGATCTATGGTTACATATGTAACAGTCTAATCACTATTAGAAATAAGTACGTAGTTCGAAGCGTTTCAAGGTTCGATCATTGCCCCTTGATATTGTTAGCGATCCATGTCATGTTGTGTAGATGCCATGAATTCTTACGTTTATCTTTCTTCTAGTAGTTGGACCATTATACTGCTACTCGTGTTGTTAAAGCTAGCGAATATCTATTGATTAGATGGATCACTACGTAGCAGCTGGAATCACAACGAAAGTAGAATGATTTTAGATTGAAAAAATTAAAAATTAACTAAAGACACTTTATTGGATTGATCTAAGATGAGATTTTATTAAAACATTTCTATCGAGCAGTTCTATAGGCACGAATTTCTATATTGTCTTTTGTTAATCGGTCATTGTAAAGTATATCATTAAGCACAACCGTATTCATTTTCACCGAGTGAAGTTAAATTTTCAAATATAAATAGGTAACTGCATTAGACTTTCCCAGTTAGCTTGTTTTATTGAAACGTTCAGCAATGGAATCTCTGTGTGAATCATGATGATCTACTCAAAATTACTATGGACTCATCAAAATACTCTTTGAGAGAAGAATGAAACTCATTTATCATTAGGAAATATTCTACCCGGATATAAATCAAACTATTATCATTATCTTCTAGCATTTGTCTAAACTTTATTAGAAATAAAACTAGGACTTCAGCTTCAAGAAAATCGCTTGCAGCTGATATTGATTTGGTTCCTTATTGGGTTTTAAAAGAGACCGATAATACACATTATTCTAATTCGACAACAACATGAAAGAATACGGATGTTACTGATTTGTGAAATCATCTGAGTTTTGAATAGCATAAGAACTTTGCCAGTTACGTAGAATTCTACATTATTATTATGCCATCAATTATCTTTAATTTCAATTCGCGCATTAACAAGATTAGATAATGCCAATAGACGAATCTTATTTCTGATTGGGTACTTCACGAGCCAATTGAATTCGATTCCTTAATGTTTCATTGAATTAATTTTCTAAAAAAAGATTTAAATATTTATTTTATATAAAATTAAAACCAATTAACTGAGTAATATCATATATTCCAATTGATAAAAACTCCTTGAGTAATGGTTTGTGTTCAACCAATGAAATAAAATGTTTATTTTATTTATTGTGTTGCACTAAGTGAAAAAGAATCAGTTCGTTCGTGTTTTCATCTCAAAAAGATACTATCATGTTTTAAATTTTTTGGTTTTAGATTTGACTACCGATCAAACGATGACATCGTCAAAAAAAGTAGAAAAACCTGAAGGCGCATACATTAAGAAAGGCCGGTATGTAACTTGACTATTAGATTACAGCGAATGGTTTTCACTTACATTTTCTACGCTTAGTCTTTATGTGAAAGCAGTATTTACTGGTTTTCGACGTGGTAAACGTAATCAACATGAAAATACTGCTTTACTCAAACTCGACGGTGTCAATACTAGACGTGAAACAAATTTTTACTTAGGTAAACGTTGTGCTTATGTATACAAGGCTAAAAAGTAAGTTATAACAAAAATTCTTGAATACTTTATGAACTAGTTTCAATTAATGTTTGTGTTTTTCTTTGAAGTAAGACCTTAGTACCTGGTCAAAAACGTTTAAATCGTGTGCGTATTCTTTGGGGTAAAGTTACCCGAGCCCATGGTAAAAGTGGTGCAGTACGTGCTAAATTCCGTCGTAATTTACCACCAAAAGCACTCGGACGACGAATTCGAGTTGTATGTCTTTAAATTTTTTTTGTTGTTAATCGTGCATTGACTTTTATTCGTATCATTTCAGATGCTTTATCCATCGCGAATTTAAGCATTACACCGATTCTCTATCCGAATCGTCAACATTCATCGACTCAGCAAATTTATTATTGTTTTCATCATCATCATCAAAACTTGTTTTGAGTCGAAAAGAATAAATAAGATAAAACAAAATAAATAAAAAAATTTCTATTTATCGATTAATCAAAAGATAATTTGTGTTTTTGGTATTGGAAAAATCGTTCTCACGAATGTAAACTACAGTTTCACTCTAGCAAATAGTATTCTATATGTTTGTTATCATCTATCTTGTTAATTAATCTAAATGATAGATAGAAACAGACTGTATACTCAATTTGTCTACGTATCGTAGGCTAGAATTAAAACACGATGATCCTGATTTCTAGAAGATTGTCAAGTATTTAAACATTTTTCTAGAAGATGTTAAATCACTTGTTTTCTCGCTTGGAATCAAACAGTGACGATTGACATGGAACACGAACGTTGAAAAAATTAAACAATCAGTTATTCATCGTGATAGATGTTCCCTTGAAATTAAGTCAATGCTATTTGTATGATATAAAATTCTTGTTAGATACTATTTTCACTGGTTATAGGATTCGTCTCATGATATTCCCGCTACTTTACATTATTGCTTTGAAATGTGTACATGAAACTTGATATATAGGATCGTATTTTTCATTTCATTCGAAATATTGAGGAGAATTATCCCATAATTAGACTAATCTGCCACTTTCAATGGAAAAACTTTTGAATCATTGCACTCTAGTAACAAAAAAACACGGGATACTGTTGCTCTGCTCTAGTAATACGGATATGTAGCTAACGAATCTATTGCGAATATCAATTTGCATATCATGATTGGATTTCGGCGAAAGTAATCAAAATATTCCATGTCAGTAATTGTAGAATTCTAAGTTCACTTATTCAGAACAACAAAAACAAATATTAGCTTGCGTCTTTCTACGGAAGTATAAATGAAGATGTATTAACATATTTGAAACTTCACCGGATATGATTTTCAGATATTTTAAGCACGTTCTTCCTCTACAATGCTGTTTGTTGTTAGAAATATGAAAATTAAGATAAGTTTGTGTGGGAAGATAGTTCAAAATTTTCTCTTTCATAAATGCCATAGCTTCTTAATAGATATATCGTTTTTATCAGAACGTTCTTTTGGCGATTCCTATCATACCGTAATCATAAATTTAGCTGTTTTGTGGATCATTTTTTTCAGTTTATATTTTCTCGATCCCTCACACGAAGGAATCCACTGTTGACACATTGTAGGTATTTAATTTTTTTGTTATTGAAAGAACATGTAAAGTGGTAGTTCATGATCTATATGCAAGCACTTGAAAAATAAACAGGACACGCTGTTTAGAGTATTTTAATTCATCAAAAAGTAACCATTAGAGAAAGCACATCTTCATACGTTCTTTTAAACAATGCAGTTAAATACATGAAGTAGGACAGGTTGAAGAAGTCCGTTTTTTTAAACGCGCTACTTTTATTTTTCTTTAACTTCTAGTCTTTTCAAAATGCACGATAATAGTATCGAAAATTTCATGCTAGTTCGATGTTTCTCGACCAAAATAATTTTCCTCAAAAAAAAAAAAGAGAACGGGAATATTTACAAAAACTACAACAGCTACTGTTTGTTTAAGGTGTAAAGTTCTTGGATTGTATTATGCAAAAACATTTGAATAGAAAATTTTGATGATGTCAAGATCTTTTGAAGTGATTGTTTTAGACAAATATAAACGTATTACTTCAATCAACTAAGGCATATAAATAAAAATATATATTCCCTAATCACTCTCGTTGTAATATGAACTTTTTCCAAATAAGTTTCATGCCAATAAATGTTCACTTATCAATAGATGTACATATAATGAATAAATCAAGCTATGTCTTTTCTATCTATCTGACAATATTTATTAAGTAAAAAAAAATATGTATTTATATAGATATTTATCTATCAAATGTATCACATAATGTATTCAAAGATTCTCAGCAAATTTTCGATGACAAATCGATACACCATTTTCATCATATTCTCGTTTTGTTACACAATAATTTTTATAATCAGATGAATGGGTTAATGTGACACCAGCATTTAATGCATATGTCATCGGACTAAAATATAATAATAATTTAGAATATTAAAAACGAAAAGAAACATTGATTTACTCTTCTGGTAATGTGATTCGTAGTGGATAGTCATCTTTTATCATTGAACGTAATTCGTTTTCTCTACAAAAAGAAATTATTAATTTTTTCAGAATACTAAAATTCGATGACATTGAACTTACAAACGTTCTTTAAAATTTGGAAATAAACAATTTCCACCTGTTAATAAAATATTATTATACAGGCTTGGTCGAATATCTACATTAAAAAGAAATACGCCGTATCAATAAATGAAAGAGAAATATATTCTTTTGTTAAGATTGAGAATGAGAAAGACAACTGTTTCAATCATTTTTAACAACTGTTTTAGGTTCATGAGCGATAAATCTAGCGATCCCGTATGGTTAAACAGTGTTGGAATGCTTGAATCTAGTTAAAGTTCTAAAGATGTTTCTTACGTTCGGGTAATTCTTCAACAGAATTATAAATCGATTCAGCAATACCAGCTTGGTCAATACCAACAATTGATGGTCGAAACAGTATTTCTGGAATGGTAAATCGTTCAACATTCAGTCTTACAACCTAACAATGATTTTGTTGAAGAAAATTTTCTGTTTCTAAAAGTAAATCAATTCCTAATATACCTGTTGTTGTTTTGTTGAACTCTTTTTGGAATTTTCTACAGTATTCCCGTTATGTGTTGCTGATGATGAAGCTTGAACATAGCCTTGTTTAATTTCATTGTAATCAGGCAAGACATAATCAATAGTATTTAGATTTTCCGATAAAGACAAACTGAACAGAAATTTTGAAAACATGAAATACATTGAAAAGTCGAATCTCATTTTTTATATAAATTACAAAGAAGCTCTCATGATAAATAGGACTCAGAGAACGAAACACCGAACCTAAACACTCGGGTTTAATTGTTTTCTACTAGTGAAAGAAAATATTTTCTTGTCTATGTATAGCTAGTTATTGATTAATAATGAAATAAATGATTCAACAGAAACTCTGAATGTATATTCGTAGAAGCTCTTGGAGATCTAACAACGTGTGAAGCAAGCATAAGTTTGAAATGAATTTAATTGAAAATTTCCAGTGTATCCATGCTAGTCATTCTAGCTAAAGTAACATTTCCATAAGTTTTTAACTTGATTAGATTATGTGTGATGCAAGAGTGATTAATCCGCACATTAAATTAAACTCTAAGTGTAAATATGATTATTAACTAGTCTCAAGTTGCTAGATAAATCTCCTTTTATCTAGTCACACGAAGGATGGAAACTATCAAAAGAATCCGATGACTGGCTTCTAGAAATTTCACGTCCACACATTCAATCGAACTTGATCAAGTGTTTGATATTGTGATACAACTGTGATTTTTACTCTGGAAGATTCACTCTACTTTTTCTCTCTAATAAACAGAATACTCTATGTATATTTGAAATGTTCATAACAAATGCTTAGTCTGGCAGATTCTAAAATTGTGTACATGGAAATGAAATGAAAAAGCCTACGAATTTATCTCTGGAGTAATAATGAACGTATCAATTAAACATCAAACTCTGATAGGCTGACCATCACAAGAATTTTTCATTTGTTTCGTATGTCAGTTCATGAACTTTAGAATGAAAGTTTGATGAAATTTATGAATTATTATTAGATTAGCCAATCTAGTTACTGAATGTTTTCAACCATCATTAAGTCTAGAATTCATTTCGAAAATCTTACAACACAGAGAACATACCGTGCTTTTTTCATATCGTCTCGAAAATCCAATGAAACAAAGCATACATTTTCTTTTAATTCATTCATAATATAAGTTTCATTCATGACTAAAAGTTGACTGAAATTCAGAAATAAAAAAACTAATTCAATGATTCTTCTTCTCTGCAACATTCTTACCGATAAGAAATAACACTTTTCAATTGATTTGTTAATAACTTTCCGCCAACATCAATTCTTGAAAACGAAAAAAAGTATTATGACATGTTTCTTTTTTCTATCATAGAACTAGTCGTTTCATTTCTATTTCATATTACCTTGTCATACCATCAAGCAATTTTCGTCCTTGATAAAATGGAACAATATGTGTAAATGAAAAACCAGAATCAACAACGACCACATAATTAGATTTCGTATCATTTTCATATTGATATGCACTTAATGTAGCAGCTAGAAAAGAAAAATAATATAAACTATGATTGCTCTTCTTTAGTTATCAATAATCTTACGATCATATCGTGCAAATGATGCAACTTCATATTCTTCAAAGAAAATTTGATCCATTGTTTCACGAATAAAATTTAAATTCATATAGGGCTCTGTCATTAACAGACCAGTTGATTTAAATGGTATCTAAATAATAGCAACGATCAGAATGTAAAGAGAAAACAACATCTTAGTTTTACTTTGCCAAATAAATGATCCCATACTTGTTTTTGAATATTCCACTCAACTAGATAGCCCTAGAAAAATCATGTTAGCATATCCAATCATGGATAAGTTCACAAGATTTGTGTTCTTGTTTTACTTTTTGTAATGGTAATTGATAATAAAGACTTGTCTTATTTGGACATTCATTATCGATTTGATCAGCAATAAACGTGCGACGAGGATAGAATTTCGATTTCATGACACAGTTCGGAATGATTCTATATGACAACAGACTCGTTAATTCACCTCCTAATAAAATCTTCCCATCGGTCAAACCTTGATTTATTTGCTGTATTCATTTTTGATTTGGACAAACATGCTCCATTATCAACAACAAATATTGGTTTCGTAGCCATGTATTAAAACTAAAGTATATAGGTTTACATAAAAAACCACAACCTCTATTTTAGTATTTCATCAAAATTCTGTCATTATATATTAGATTAAACATATACAAAATAACAAGAGAAAAAGAACACAAACAAACTGTTCAATAAAAACAAAATGGTCCACTCTGCTAATCATTTGGATATTGTTCTTGAAGCCACGTTTGCATTATATATTGAACACCATCGAAATAACTGAAATAATCACTCAGCTGAGCATTTACAATCTAAATGATAGACAAATATTGTTTGAGATATTATATGAAAATTATTCGAGACATAAAACTTGTCGTTTGAACGAATGCATCAACATGTCTCGGTTAGATGAAAATAGGTTTAAAACTAGAGATAGGTGATAATTACTGTTTTCAATTTTCCGAAGGAAACATTTTCTATTGATACTTCTTATGTTTCTGAAAATATTCTTCTGATTAACGGGTGATCGGAAAGTTTTCCCACAAATGTTTGCTCATTTTTGGTAAACTCGAACATATTTCAGACGAGTCAATACCTATGGATTAGAAGCAGAATTTTGTGCTCTTTCAGAATATGAGCTTAGAAATTATGTATCAGTTTTTGTTCGAGAGAAGTGAAGGAATCTTTGAAAGACCTGAAAAATTAGTTTGGACGGAAAAGTTTTTCGCAGTTTTTTATATTTTAACTATTGTAATTCGAAACTAAAGGTTGGAACCTTTATGACTCTATCAGTTAGTGGAGAAAAATTTGCCTTACAAAATGTACTATTGGAGTTCTGTTTGGTTGTTAGACAAGATATCTGAATTTTTGTTTTTCCTATACCCTCATTTTTGAGAAATTGACTTTTTGACCACAANCATAACTTCACTTGTGTAAAAGTTACAACTTAATTCAATATCGCATTTTGTAGATAGGTGTCCGCTCTATAAAACTATCGTATCCGATAACGTTTAGCATCTTCAAAAAAGGTAAATATGCGTTAGAAAAAAGTTCTTTATGCATCGTCCAAATTAATTTTTAAGGCTTTTCAAAGATTTCTTCATTGCTCTTGAACAAAAAATAGATACAAAATTCCTAAACACCATATTCAGAAACAAGACAAAATTCTGGTTCTAACTTATACATTTGATTTGTTTGAAATACTTTTAAGTAGGCCAAAATGAATAAACATTGTGCCCAGAAACTTCGGCTCACATGTTCCGTCCAAACGAACTTTTCAGGTCTTTCAAAGATTCCTTCACTTCTCTCGAACAAAAACTGACACATAATTTCGAAGCTCATATTCTGAAAGAGCACAAAATTCTGCTTCTAATCCATAGGTTTTGACTCGTCTGAAATATGTTCGAGTTTACCGAAAATGAGCAAACATTTTGTGCGAAAACTTTCCGATCACCCGTTATAATCGAGCAGTGTTATTTCACTGAAATATTCTATATAGAAGTGAATTCGATTTGTAAAATTAATCACTGTTTATCGAGCATTGCATGTTTCAATGAAACAACGTTATTTTAAGTGTAAAATAATAATAGTTTAAGATTTAATAAGTATGGGCTTGGATGAATTTCTATTCTTTGAATTTCGAATGTAGACATGCGGATAAGTCACATATGTCATAATTGAGCATTAGACAAACAACACCTGTCAGATTTCTCTATGATTATTGAGACCTAAATTTCAGTTGAACATAAGTGATTCCTTTTATTGATATCTTCCCTATTACTCATATACATCAAAAAAAGCAACGCTCATATTTTACTTGAGAAAAATTTTAAGGATCTATCGAAGATTCTTAAATCATTATTCTATAGATAACGGTATGTATATGTACATACATACTGATTTAGTTTTTATCGTTGTACAAACAACACGTTCAGTTCGATCGGTGACAACACCATAGAGAAAACTTGATTTTATATGTTGAAAAAAGTAACTGTAAGAAAACCATGAAACTAAATACTATTGAAGTATATTTTTGGTTTTCTTTCTTCAAACGATGGTTTTATCTTTCATTCTAACATAGTATGTCATGATTAATATTCGATGTACAAACCTTTGTATGTTTAATGACTTCAATATGTTCTTGTGGTATATAAGTTTTATGAGCACGTCGATCTCTTGTATCAAGTAATACCGAATAATTTGGTTGCTTTCTATATTCCTAAATAGAGAGAGAGAGACAGGAAAAAAACAAGACATTTTTTATTGAACTAAATCTTTCGAATATTAACTGGATGTCCTTCATGATGTTCGTCAAGCCACTCATCTGGTGCTGATGCTATTTCATCCCAGCCAATAATTACAGCACGATAGCCGTAAAGTTTATGTCGTATAACTTGACCAACTCGAAATTTTACATATTCAGAACGTGATGATCGAACAGCTGGTGAAGCTAAAACCAACAAACCTTTCATTGTTCGTCAATAAAATCGATAAATAATTACTAGCAAAATATCCATATTTTTCTCTCATATAATAAACTTCTGTTGCAGGTGATTCAATTTCCCGTCTCCATGTACGTTTATGTAAAATTGGATTGAATCCAAGTGGAACTTCAATAACAAAACTAATAAACCAATTAAACCATGTATTGGGCGATAAATAATGAAATATTTTATTGATTTGATTTGTAATTCTAATCAAAGACAAACATCTGTATATGTTTAGTCATGGCATGCATTTCCTTTTTACTTATTAATTGCTTGTGTTCGTTCAATATCTTTCGAGGACCATTTCACTAAAATAAAATATTGTAAAGGTACAGCAAGTAGAAGTAAACCGAACTGAAATAGTGCAAGACGATCCATTTACATCTAGAAAAAAAAGAAAACACCGAAAATAATTTCACTAGCTAAAGTAAGGAAATATCTGTCGTGTCATTTTCATAATGTCTAACGTAACAAAATAAAACAAGGATATTCATCTTTCATTTAAATGTTCTTCTAAACATTGCGGATGAATAAAATTCATTGCAATAACATCATGGGTAAGTTGTTCTGATAAAGATTCTCCACATAGATTACATCGTATAAATGATCTTGGTTTTGTATTTTGAATTGCAAATTTTTTTCGATAAATCCAACAAACCTTACAATAAAATTCTTTGTAATTATTTGTTTGAAACACATCAAAACGAGTAAAAGGTTTATGGCAACTTGAACAATGACGAGGATTTATTTCATCAATATTAGTCCAATATTTTTGACAACATGTTAAACGTGAATTTAAGTTAGATTTTTTCTAAAATAGAAAATCATCTATTTAAACATTTTTAGCATTCATAAGATGACAAGGACATTGCAAAATTCTTAGGTTTTTACTTTACAATTGAAGTTTACTGATTCTTTTTTTGTATGAGTTAATAAAATTCAAAACTGTAACTTTTTTCATGCAATGAATTCTACGGATTAATTTTTTTACTATCTAAGAGGGAAAAAACGAACTGAAACTTAGCTCAGACTTTTTATTATCATATGCCTCAAAAACATGGCACTTCACTTTACTATTTTACGTAATCTGGTGTACATCGAAATAAGAAGACAACATATGAAGCGGATGATGATGCACAAAAATATTGCGATAAATGAGAGTTTGAGACGTTCTAATCTGATGGTTATCGTCGAATACCTAGTAATCATTCAGATTTGTCATCTATAATGTCATTAGTTGCACTATATATTGAAGTCGTGCCTTAACAAAGTACTATTAGATATGTAATAGAACACATTAGCTACTGCGGCAATTCTTTTTTCATTTGTCTTTCATAGAAGAAAAAATGCATTGTGAAATTATTTATTGAATGTAATTGATCGAAGTCTTTATCATCTTACATATCATAATACTGCTTCAATGAATAATCTCAAAATGCTTACAACCATGGTTAGCTTACTGCACGAGTGAAAACGCCTTGTATTCGAAACTAGATAAAATATTAGAATTGGTGATTATAGTTCACCCCTCGAATATATCAATTCATAAATTAAATATCATTGAATAAAATTGATAGCTCATTAAACATTTCTGGTAATATATAATAATGACAATTAATTTAGATTTGATGATAGTCTCTATAGAAGAACAGTACCGTTCTAAAGATGAATTCAGAATGAGTAGTTCGACTATCATCAAATACTATATTGAGAACTGACAATGACAGCTTCCGAATGTTGATTCTTCTTAACTGTTGAATATACGGCATTTTTTATTGACTCTAAATACAAGTCCGTATTTATAGTTCTTTTTTGCTTGTCGATAGAGAACGTTTTGTCTTTCTTGAAACAATGAAACGAACATTGGTACACGTGAAGAATTGCAGATACATTTTAAAACTATCGAAATGTACTCTTTCGATAACCTCTATTTTGACTGATGACGAAAGAAAAATTTTCATCGATTGTACGAGATTCATATATACCAGTTCATCTGATTTTGTAACATCGATAACATCTTCGCCTACACATAACCCATGATAATTTTCATCCTTGTCGATTAAATCATTTCGTTGAAATAATAATTTATAAGTCGTTCTAAATCTTTCGAATAATAACTGACCATAACTATGCATACTATTGTTATCCAAACTGAAATGAACAAAAAAAATCATTTAGAATCTGAAAACAAACGGTAGAAAAAAAAAGGAACCAACAGTTTATTGTTTTCATCTAGAAGAAAATTTGCTGCAGACAACTTTTCATTTATCAAAACATCTGACTGAATAGAACTCTTTGTACATGTATCACATAAAACACGAGCAAATGGAATTTTCCCACAATAATAAATCATATCAAAAAAGTGTCTATCATCATTTGAAAACTTTTTTTGACATTTTACACATTGTAAACATGTTGCGTGATAATAAATGTATTCTTTCGTATCTTGACTACTACAACGAACCATTAATTCACCGAATGAAAATACTCTTTCACAAATCAAACATTGGTTTTGATTAAATGAACGTATCATAGATAATAAATAAACATATCTCCCGCTAAGTTTTTCTCATCATACAATGGAGAGATTTCAGTATAGGAAAGATAGAAGATTAGACTTTTCTCATATCTTAATTATCATTAACTACTGAATGAATCAACTTGTCGATAAAGAATACAGATAACTTACTAAAAGAAACTATCTCTTTCACAATTGATTGTATCTATATTGATTTGAAATTACGTAGTAGGCGTTTCATTTTTTCTAACCGCATAACTGAAGGTATTCGATATAATTGTTGCTAATATAAGTACATATTTGCATTGTGTTATTTTTGTTTTTTATTTAAATAAGTAAAAACGAACACTCAGGTTTTTTGTATTTGATTAATGTAATGAAATCGAAAACCATAAATTATCACTAATTATTCTTCGGTAAGTTTGATTTCTATCATGAATTCATATTTTTCCAGTGTACTATGATATCAGACGAGGAATCATTGAAAACAGTTGAGAATTAGTCATTTATTTGCGAAAGACACATTCAATGAGTATTCTAATTTCGGTTATTCAATTGACCATATATGGTATAAAAAGCGCCATCAAAAGTCATGAGTTTTCCTGACGCTTTTTTCTTTTATCATACGACACCATGATTGTAAAGTGAAGGAATGTACATGTAAAAACCAAATATTAAAACGAAGAAATAGGAAGGAATCCAATGTTTTAAATAGTATCTGTTTTTAATAGATTGGAGCGAATTAATTTTAGATTATCCGCAGCCGTTTATTTTCTACGATTCAACTATCTATCATTGAGATTCTTGACATTAGCACTAAACACAAAAGCTTATTTTTATTGATCGACATGACAAAACAATTTAATACATCGCTGCTTCATTATATTCCCTAGAGAATATTGTTTTCGAAGATATTCTTCTGTATGAAATTCAAAAAGACAAACAAACGATTATATTTACAAAGCCATGAGCTTGAGGTTACGTTTTCACATTGCTTGTTTTCAAATTTATAATAAAAGATTTTTTACGCATAGATAAATGTGTTTTTGACCATCATGATTTTCTCTATGTATCACAGTAGTACAATTTAAAATTCTTGTATGTCGTTCGTATGACAATTAGAATTATAAATGACATTGGTAATTTCCTTTCTGCATCACTTGGTCTTTTGTTATTATTGTAATAGTACTTGAAATGATAATCTACGAAGAAAAATAAGAATTAAGTTGAACATTTTCAAACAAATAATTGCCAATATTTACATTTAAATCAGATCTCTAAACCTTAGGAAAGATTTTATTGAGTTAAGAAATATAATGTAGATGTTTTGATAATTTGCATGGATTCGTCAATTTAATAACAAACAAAGTATAATTGAAAAGCCGAATAGAAACTAAGGATTACCGATAAATGTTACCAAAAGTTAATGAAGTAACATTTTAGTTTGTATATTTGATGATAATACTAAAATTCCGCCTTTTAGTAACATCTTGTCAATGACACTTTTGTTTCGTGCAATCGTAATTAATAAACAAACTGATTAATCTATTATTGTACCAATGGCTGATAAACTCGTGGTATGAGTATATCGGCGACCTCTATCCATTGGCAAATCGAAGAAACGAAATCTATCACTAAAGTCGAAGTGCTCGCCTGTAGCAATAAAAAGCATCTACATTCAAATGAAGATAGTGTTTTCTTCTAAGGATAGTTCATTTTTATTTCTATACATATGAAAACTTTAGCATTAAAATACCTAAATGCAACATCTTGTTTTCAGGTCAGCAATAGTTTTGAGTTAATGAGACTTGATTAGTTTTAGTATGTTGATGAATGTTATTGAAATCAATATCAAAGACAAATTAAAATACGCATTATTTTATTTGGTTACATTATCAATGTAAAGTTAAAGGAATTACGACAGAGCTAAAACAAGAATTTTGTTGAATGTCTATTTTTCAGGTTCGAAGATATTGTTTATCAACTTTCAGTTCTTTTACAATTTATCATCAAAAACTTTGTTGATACCGATTCTTCTGTTTTTTGTTGTTGTTGATAATGCAAAATTAAACATAATTCGATATGAATATGGTTGAATGTTCAAAGCCAGTATCACCATGATTGTAGAACATTGTTTTCTGGAATGAAAAAAACTATTCACATTTTCTCAGAAACATAATGCGGGCAGTAGATTGAATTTTTCTATGCTAAGTTTTGCCATGCGTAAGACAACTCTATAAAAAGATGTAAGCATAGTTCACGCGTGTGCTTCCAATTCTTCAATAGATACACTTTTCTCAAAAGTTATTGACCAACAGTGGCTGTAGCAAGGGGGAAAAGCAGATCCTCGGATCCGGAGCTCCTGGTGGATTCTCATGGATCCCCATGGATCCAGGATCTGCTTTTTCCCCCCTGGGCTGTAGTAATGATTTACATAAGAGAAAGCGATGAAATCTAGGCATAACTTCAGAGAACAAACTAAAACTCAGTTACTACCATGGCTTACCTGTAGCAAATAAAACTTCATATCTAAGATGAAAACATGCATGGTATTGATGCAAGCATAAGATTTCATTCTTGTAGACGTGATGAAAATGAAAAAAGTTCTTACACTAAAGTTGAGAAAAGACACCTTCTAAACTACTGCATCGTATAGGGAATCAATTGAAAATTTTGGCTTTCTCATATTTGTTAATATCAATCAACTTCTACACTGGCTCAAATAACTACCATCAATAAAATCGATAAGAATTTACGACTCAAAGATGTTTATCAATCACAGCCAAAAAAAACATGAAGTTCAATGGGAACTTTGTTTTTCTATTAATATACAGAATTGAATATCAACAATCAAATGAAATTCAATCTACCGGGCGTATACTCAAAAATAACAATGCTTTACTTGAAAGGATATTGAGTAATAGAATTAGTGATGGGTAAATTAATCATTCAAGAAACAAGCACGAAATTCATCTCCATCAGTAATTCTACATAGAAAAGTAGCCGCTCGCTACTCTCTGCACAAACGAGTTTGAAAAATTAAATTTTTCTATGAAAAAAATGTACACATTGGTGACACCAAGTATGTAATTGACGTTGATAGACTGCAGAATTGCTCTGTCTCATGCCAACAAAAGAATCACATAAACATGACAATTCTATGAAAATACTTTTTAAGTATATTTTATTCAAGAACTGTATTAGTACAACAAAAATAAACTATAAAAAACAATAGTTGTATGGTATTTGTTGTTGAAAGCCTTTAATGATAACCATGATGACCATGATGATGATGATGATGTGGTGGTGGTGGTGGTACTGGACAGTATTGTGGCACCGGTGGTGGTATATGATGATGATGGTGACTTGGAAAATATGGAGGTGGTGGAGGTGGACAATATCCAGAAGGTGTTGGACAATAACCAGGAGCTGGTGGGTACGCGGGTACATGATGTGGATGATGATGATGATGTTGGTGTGAATATTCTTGACCCATATTTATTTATATGATGAACAGTTGATAAAATTTGAATGAAGATCAGTTAATAGAAGACGACAACAAGTGAAGAAATTTAAGAAGACATTCACGTTATATACCAGTAGAATTTGTCATTACATAGATGATTTGTCTCAATGACTCAATATTATTTTGTATGATAAGATAGAAGGCAGAATATTAAACATAAATTGCACATGACTTCTTATTTACATCACACTGAAAGATAAGAACCGTGTTTCGCGCTTTTCATGTTAATGCAAAAGTTCGTATAGGTAAAAGATTAGGATGTCGTTTTTCTGTGCAATGACTTCATGGAGAGTTATGATTCATCATTTGACAAATCTTTACTAATATGTGATATCGTGCATCTGCTTATAGAATAAAAACTACAATATTCTGGTCAATCTAACATTCACTATTTTTTATCCATTTTATTGATAACATAAAATACAAAGCAGATTTCTTTATGGATGATGATGATGATGATGACATAGAAGTCATAAACTTTTTCAAAGATCCAAAGAACTCGACATATTTATATTTTTCATTTATCGAACAGCGAATTATTACTTTGACCACTGAACAATTATAATGAATACCAAAACTTGCATAGAATCTCTAGTCTACACATACAGGTTCTTGTGCAATGATCATAGTGATAACATCAATCTATTTTAAACTTTCTGCATAAATGTATGTTCAAGTTTTTGTTTTAATGCTTGTTGTCTATGATTATGATCAAAACCATGATAGTAACGTGGAGGTAGTGCCCAAACAGGAGGAGGTGTATATACTGAGGGCATCCGTTATGTTGATAAAGATTTGCAGTGGGGAAAAAGGCCGATATCAGTAGAGACCTGCGGAGTCAATTTTTTTATTCCGAAACCCGACTCCGACTCCGAAAAATTTTTCAGTCACTACTCCGATTCCGAAAAAACTTCATTTCGCTGGCTCCGACCCCGACTCCGACTCCGAAAAATATTTTTTTCAAACTCCAACTCCGACTCCGAAAAACTCCAAAAAATTATTATTGAAAATAGATGACCTCTGGTGTATTTTATTACTTATTTTTGAATACATCAAACTAGATAAACAAATGCGTTAATGAAAATCAAAGAAGTAATTTTGAGTTTTGGATTTATGGTACTCTGAAAAATAAAAAATGACTAATAAGTGTTGAGAAAAAACAACTTTCAAAAGGTGATAGATGAAAATAATGAATCTGGGAAAATCGTAAAAAAGAGAAGTACTTCAATTCTACTCAAATGCAGCAATATTTTCATGTAGTTCTTGTCAATGGTTCGCAGAGTGTATTTCTTCAAAAATAGCACCGTTTTCCTTGGTCGATCATTCGAATCTTATACTGTCAAAATGGTTCATTTGTTCTTTTTTGTCCTGAAGTGGAATCTCACTATCTTACCAAGCGTTGTATTTTATCTTTTTCTTCTTAACATGAAAAATGACGATATTGTTGTGTGAAAAATCGAAAATTTATCACATAATTATAATTTTTCGGGGTTAATCAGACTCCGATAAACCCCGACAATAAAATTGACTCCAACTCCGATTCCGAAAAATTTTATTCCACTAACTCCGACTCCGACCCCGACTCCGAAAATTTTCGTTTTTTAACTCCGACTCCGACTCCGACGGAGTCGGAGTTCGGGGGCCCCCGCAGGTCTCTAGATATCAGAGGTGGTGGTGGATGCTAACCATCTGGTACTAAAAAAACTGGTGTTGGATAGTAAGCACCAGTTGTTGAATACGAAGGTGGTGGATAAAAGCCATTCATTGTCGGAATAAGAGGTGGTATGTAATGATACTAATACGCACTATAGCTCATTTGTTTTTATTTACTCTACAAGTAAAGTAATTGAAGATAGATAGATGATTCGATGTTAGTATACGATAACTGAATTCGTGAAAACCTGATATCTTAACTAAAAATTGTCTGTAGAAGTGTTGAAGAGATAAATTCTCCTTGGTTGCTATAAGTACTATCGGATTCATGCAAATAAGACGGACGTTTATCTCATGATAAGACCGAGTTTATTCGATGGTACAAAACACGAAAATATCTCATGCATTATTGAGATGTGATTATAAGCAAGAAAATTCAAGAAATAATATTTACTTCATATGAAAAGTAGGATGGTACTTTTGAAAAAAGGCTATTTTTCATCAACTAGACTGATATGTATGTTTCGATTGATTAAAAGAGGAAATGTGAACTGTAACAAGTCATGTTCACCGGATTGTTGAAGCCGAAAATATTCAGTAATGTAAAAGTTTAGTGCAACAGAATGGTTAGCATAAGCTCAATAATCTCTTTCGATAAAATATAAAAATGTTGAGTGAAGGACGCCTTATGAACATGTTATGAGCTGGTGCCGACCGCTGTATTTTAAATGAACGTTTGCTTTTAAAAAATTTTTGAACATGGATTTAATCTTCTAGCTCTATTTGAAAGCCGCGATATGTTAGAAAACTTGGTGGTGGGCTGTAGATCTCTATTCAGCTTCTATGATAAATGATTTGAAAAATCACTCAGCCGCCTATTAATTTAAAGTAGATATTCTAGTACAAGATCTATATCTGTCAAACCACCGAAATAAATGAAGCGATAATCAATCACACACTAGCTTATTTATTATTGTGTACTTTAAATTTTTCTCACATTGTGTCTGAGCAGAATAATTAAACAGTTCTTCTCATGTTTTTTTTTCATGCGATAATCTCACAAATGTTTCAATAAAAGTAACATAATTAGCCTACTGTTTTGCACGAGTCTCACTAAATCGTTAAAGTTTAAACGTTGGGAATAGCGCTCTACATAATAATCACTTGGCTTCTCGTTAACTCACACTTTCGTCTATTACATAATAATTATTCGGCTTTTATAACTTCTTAAATATACGATAAATTTATTCAAATCTCGTTCGATACAATGTTGAAGAGGGTAATCGTCATGTATTTCTATTTTCCGATATGCATTGCATAATATTGAATGAATATTTCAAGACAATAGTACCACGCTGAAGAATATATAGAACGTAGTTAGTCGAAGTTGAATCGTTTACCAACGTTAGCAATTCTAATTAGGTAAACGATAGTTAACAACGAAAGATTGGATGTTGATTAAGCTTATTTTGATGATACGTGCGTCGATCATATGTAAGATCTTCTCTTTTCGGTGTATTCAGCTTTAAAATATATGAATGTGAAGAACATGGGTTAGTCGGCATCGTTTGAAATGATTAAATGAACATGAAAATTGATAGTGATTCGCTTATTTTTTTGCTTGAAAATTAATAAAGTAAGAAACTTCTTATTCAATAAAACCCAATAGAATAGAATGAAATGAAGTTAACAATATTTTCTAACGCTGCATATTATATTGGTTGTTAACAATAAAGTTTACATATAGATCACACAACATTTCTTTAAATTAAATAAGATCACTATCAATATAAAGCTTGATTTATTCTCATTGAATTACTATATTAAACTAATAGCAAATGTAAATGTATGCATTGCAATCATGTTTAATAAACTGGTTCAATAAATTATGGATTCACATAGTTTTAAAAAATCTAAATACAACATGTATTAATCTTCTGAATGTGAAGTGCAGTACGTCTTATAGATGATCCTCATTCGTTCTATTTCCATCCCCAAAATATTGTTATCTGTAGTACTTTATAAACTATCTGATTCAATTATGTGAGTTTTAAATAAGAGTAAAACTCTAGTCTAGATCATATATGTATTCTTTGAGATACAGAATAAAAATAAAAAGTTATAAATATAACTAACTCATTAGAATCAGTATCATCACTATATCGACTATAGATTTTAATCATAGCAATAGATATTGTTAAAAACAAATAAAACACCAGAAACAATAAATGCCGAGTAGACTAGTAATACCAACTGTGCATATGATTTACAAGATTATAATTCTGGTTAAAATTCTCAATCTCATCTTATCATATATCTATTTCAAACAAAGTTAGACAAGAGAGGAAAAGATTAAAATAAACAATAGAAAAACACGGGCCTCTGGATTGTAATCTCAAATTGAAGAAAAAATGAACATTTAACTACGTAGCATTCATTCGAATGTTTCAAGTGTTTACATAGAACAATAAAATCTATGACGCTTGTGTACTCTTTCGTGTAGCATTTAAAAGATAGGACGTACCGAAGATTATAGTTGTTATTCATATTCATCTATATTTGACTATGAACGAGTATTTTCATAATATTGAAGTATAAATAGACTATATAATCGTTAAGAGTGAATTAATCAAATATGAAAATCATAATAACTCGAGGAAGTTTCGGCAAGAACATCTGTTACTATTTTGTGATCCTGTTGATACCACTTCGTGACAATTAGTTAAATGCATAAATGAGGTGAAGTTCTCACAATCTTAGTACATATTTGATGAAGAATGAATCAAAGTTCTCGATTGCACCATTTTTATTCCATAAATATCATACAAGAAAAGTTTCCATTCTTAAAAACAACAATCCCAATACCAATCACGAATGAACATCAATAAAAAGTCGAAAAATGTTTTACAAAAATTCTGAGGCTACCATTTATTCAAATACACAATATATATATATACATTGTATGTTAATTAAAATCAAATTTATGCAGTTAAGTGTCAGTTACCAATAGTTTGATTGCATTATCTCAAATATTTTCTCTGCAGTCTTCAAGTTACATTCCTTAACAGAACTAAATCTCTATCAAAATGATGAGAAAAAATACATATATATATATATATATATAAGGAAATAAATAATGAGACAAACACAATAATTATACATGTTTAGGGAAGAAAATGCAACAGAATAACAACATCCACAGTAATAATAATTATAATGGTGATAATAATAATAGTAAAATAATAATAATAATTACTGTATTGGAAAAAGCTAGTACATGAATGAATTTTAACTAGCCGAGAAATTATTGAGATCATCGAGCATACGTTTTTTTCTTGTCCATTGGATATATTGTGAATAGAATGATCGTGCATATGACAATATACGTTCACCATTATGACGGCGACGATAACGATCGAAATAGATTGATATTTCTTGTTCATCAAGATTAGTTTGTTTCAATAAAATATGACGATGAGCTAATAATATAGATACACAAAGAAAAAGTAAAAATGAATTTTCTTCTTCTAGACATATGGCATCATCGCTGAACAATCGTTGTAGCCAATGTGCTGCTGGTAACGACTGTAAAGTCGTAGCAGTAACAGCATTCGTCGTTGTTGTTGTTGTATTCGTCAAATTATTATTACCAGTCGTTGTTGTTGTTATATTGTCAAAATCAAAATCAGATATTTCACTAAGCGAATACGAATTTTCTATACTTGCTCGTCGTGATTTTATCAATGTTGAATTACAATTAGTATTCGTATTGTTGAACGAAGAATATTGATATTCATCATTGTCCAATGTTGTTATACTATTTTGTTGTTGATGATTTTGTAGATTGGATAATAATTGATCTTTATTATAATAAGTTAATGATGATGAACGATGTCGATATTTACTAGAATTCGATTCATCAATAATACATAATGGAGGGCAACTATTTGTACGACGTGATGTTTGTTGATATGATACCGTTGACATTGTATCAGTAAGCATGGTATCCGATGGTGATGTTATTAAACATGTATCACTGAGTTGTGGTGGTTCACTATCGATGGGCAATGTTGACCACATAACTTCAAGTACACGTAATGCATCATTGAATGGAAATTCACGTTTACATTCAAGTAATAACCATCGATATGTAAAATAAAGATTCACTAAAAATAATTAAATAGATAAAAATGTGTTACAATTCATATTCATTCATATAAAATGATTTCTTATTCATCGATACCTGCATCACAAGATTCAAGAAAATTCCAATAAACAGGATCAATGGCTTTTAGTATTGCTTTAAGATGATGTAATTTTGTTGCAATAGCAACACCGTCTGTAGCGAAATTCGTTCGTATACGTCTCATTATTGAGCAAAAACATATATAGGCTAATGATTCGTCACGCATGATGTATAGTATAGTTGATGCATAGTCATTCATTCCTAAAAATAGTATCATTCATATATAATCTTTTGAAAACAAGAAGACTGATAAGATCTTTGATAAATGACTAATCAAAATCTATTTATTGTCCTTGAATTCAGTATCATCTGAGAATTAGTTTTTTGTCATACATTTAAAAGTTAAGAAAGAAGAATAAGAATAAAACAAAATTTAAACTATGTTGAATAGACAAACCTTGACTATATGTAACATTTGGATGACTAGTACAATATGTCATGAGTATATTGAATAGTGCTCGCACGTTAACATAACCGTAACCAGAATCAGCATAGAAACCAAATGCACGATCAGTTCGTGAAACATCTTTCTCAATCGACCGCATAATTAAACGGGTATGTTCATTTTGATGTTGTTCATCTGTCCATCGTTTTTTTAATCTAATAACAACAAAAACAAATAATAATAATAACCTATGTGTCTCTTTGTCAATGTTAACAACAATTATTAACGAACGTTTTATATTTAATTTCTATACATTTGAGATAATCAATACGTTCAAGACCAGTCATATTTGGTGGAAATATATTTAATAAATGACGCCATACAACTTTACGATATGAAGGTTCAACACCACCTTCAAATATAGCTTGTCGCAATTCAATGACATTAATGAGACGTCCTTGGGAATCAAAAAATTTTTTCATTTCATTTTCAGTGATTGGTTTTCCATTACGTCGTTCATTTCCACCGTACATCCAATCTAAGAATGTGATTATGATTATGAAATGTGAACGCCGACAAAAGTATTGTACACTTACTAATGGCTTTATTAAGAGCCGATGCTGCTTTTCCAGCTGTTTGATTTACAGTTGCAATGATAGATCGACTATCAACATTATACCAACGAATATTTTGACTGAAATCGTTCAATCCAATAAAATCCCAATCATCAAAACCTAAAGAAGACACAATAAAAATAAACGAGCAATTGAAATTTCGATTCACAGTTTGTATAAATATGTGAAGAAACCTTCATCTCGAGGAGTTATTTCGTAGCGTAATCGTAAATATGAGCCGGGTTGAACAGTTTGTATTGATGCATCAAGATCCCAATCGGACCAAATGGCTACGCGTTGTTCTCGTCCGGTTGATGGACATTTCTGAATGGCCTGTATAGTGAAGTCTGTTTTAATATCAAAGGCTTGAGCAATCAGACATTGTAGTGTTTGATAAGTAGTTAGACGCGGATCAATACAAAACTTTTTCGATGAACCTACTTCATGGCCTTCATCGTTTGTATTACTATTCGGTTTCTACAATAAATTTGTTTTTTTACATAGAAAACATCAAGCAACAATGTATGAACTATTTTCTTACATAAACTTTAATTCTCACAACATCTGGTTGGGCTGAGCCAATAACAGACATGGACGGCAATGAAGTACTCGCTCGAGGATGTATTCCAGATCTGAAAGAAGAACAACATCATGACAAGACTTCATTAAAATACATATGAGATACATGCAAATATTGTGTCTTTAGAACATTCATCTCGTAGATATCTGACTCGGAAGAAGAAATTGCGTCTGTGAATATGTTATTCTTTATTTTGCTTTTTCTATTTTTTCACATCTAACTATTGTGTACAAATAAAACTTCTGTGTCATATGGTGTTGTGTCTATATTTAGGATGTCGTCTGATAAAAGAACCCTAATAATATGATAAAAGTTTAACATTTATCTTTTCTTCTATTAACTATGCTTTTGTCGCTCTTGTCATTTCATATTATTAGAAATCAAATCTCAATCTTCGACGTTCGAAAAATTCAAACATAGAAAAAGAAGAAAATTTCGAGATGAAATTATATTTTCATTTCAATATACAAATTTAGAATATATTTCAAAATAAAAACAAAAATATTCGAACACTCGTCCTATTTCACATCCAAGCACATAATTCATTTCGATTCAATTCAATAGCTTGTACATGTAACAATCGTTTTTGATTATAGCCTAGCCATTCACTTAATTGATTTTCACTTGGCATCATTGGCATAATTAATAAATTGTCGTGATAAAAATATATATGGACGTAATGTAAATATGAACGCATTTGAATTAATATAAATTGACCAATTGTATCAAGTTGTTCATTGAATAATGATGTAAATTTCAAGGGAAATTTTAATGTTTGTAATTTGCAAAATTTTTTACTTATATCTTTAATATGTGTGTCTTTTAGACGACATAGGCCAGATATATTCAAATGAAAAATATTTGCACAAAAATTACTTTGGTAAAGTATATCACATAATATAGAACAATTTGAATCCTTTTCAGTTATATCGAGATAACGAAGATATTGAAATGAATATACTGGTAAAATATATTTTATCATATATGACGAACATCGAACACTAAGAATATGTACATGACGTACATGGGAGATAATTTGTTGAAGAATTATATTTGATGGTATCATCATCCGATTAATATGATAGTGAGGTGTATGAATCAATTCTAGTGATGTTAAATTTGACAGAACATGAATTGAATTATTTGCATTAATTATACTAGGATAATATGGAAAACATGGATCAAATATTAATCGAGTGAGATTTGTGTAATCCGACTAGAAATATGAAAAAGAAGAAAAAATTAGCTCCGTGAACATTTAAGTAAGAGTGCATGCATTGTTATGTTATTCTTCTTGATTGAACTAGTAGAATGTGAAACATATCTATACGTACGGAATTCACAAGATTTGATTGTAAAAAAAAGACTTAATTCAAGAATTTTTACGAAAAACTAACATAATATTTTTGAAAATTGATACAAAACTTTTCTCGAAAGTTTTCATTCGATGCCGCGAAACGAAACGTTTATGACATCTCTATGACCTTCTCCTATTATTAAAACGAAGACAAAAGAAAAGGTACTTCACTTTTGTTTCTATTGCCAATAGTAATTTCTTTTACTGTGTGTGATACTTTTGGTAAGTTAAGTATAGTACGATAAAACAACGAATAAATGTCACGAGTTAGGTTTCAGTTTTCTAAAGGTGATAATTTATTAAATTGTTAGAAAACTCTTTGAATCTAATAGAGACTCGTGTGAACAAGAATTGAGACTCTTTTTTTTCTAGTATCATCGAAGAGAAACCGCTATTTTTAACTTATTTCTTCTACCATTAACGTAAATGAGAATAAAAAGGAATCCGTCGATAAAATCAGGAATATTTACATTTCCCGTAAAACAGAATTAGCAACAACATAGACAGACTATAATTGATTTATTTCCGAAGCTAATTTTAGTTTCCGATGTTGAAAGTCACGGTTATTATTTAAATGTCTGACATAAATTTTTAGAGCCAATGGGATTGTGAACACGAATACTTTCGTATTCTTTTATTTTGAAATTTATATTAAGAAAAAATAATTTCTAATATGGAATATCATTTGATTAACTTGAAGAAAAGAATATTTCCTAAGAAAAGACTTCGTATTGAGCTGAAAATTAACTCAACATATGTTTTTATTGTTTGCCAATAAAGACTAGTGGAGAAATGTTTAATTAGTTATTTTAAAATAATTTAGAATAAATATCGTCAATATTTTCAAAGATTTTCGTCGACGTTTATGTATCTGAAATAATCATTTCTCTTGTAATCCAATTTTCTTGTTTCTTTTCTTTCTGTTCGAAAGAACATGTGAAATTCTAGTACTTGGCAGGCTTTGTTTTTCTTTGAATTAAGCTTTTGTTAAAGTAGATGATGGATTCTCAAGAGTTGTTCAATGTATTCTACTCATCATCCTTTTTCTTTTGTAATGTAAAAACAAGTGAAAATTTAGTTGACAAGAACTTCCTCAGCAACTACAGTCTGACAAATAAATAACATTAAATAAATAGAATAAAGAACTACGTTGTACATCGAATTGTCTGTCAAGATATGTTTCAGCGTTGTTCTGACAGATATCTATTGAAAGCATCATTTTATATTTGGATATGAATAAACTTGTCCTCTAGTCATGTTTTGCACAGAAAAAAAAACGCTTACATAGCAATAGTAATATTATGCTGTACTGTTTTATAGATACGATAATATTTATCATACTTACACAAACACCAACTATTTGTTGATTATTAATCAATGTCATTTTCGGTGCACAAAATGGTGATGTATATATTAGTAATGGACTAGTATCGGCTACTTGAAAATTTCGACAATAAGCAATTGCGACATTCGATTCATGTTGCGTATAAAATTCACTCTGAAAACTTTGAGAAATAACATCAATGTCTCGACGCGTCATACCTTTATTTGGAATGACTTGTAAATAGAAATGAAGATGGCAACGTTCTGATATATTTGGTAGCAATGAACTCAATATCTGTCCATTGTAATATTCAAATTGACTATCGATAATTATTAGTGTTAATTCCGCTATAGTACTAACTATAAATGGTGACATATGATTCCATTGTTGATTGTAAGCATCCACGTATAGTTTTAAATGTCGTACCACTGGTATGATTGTATGAATTTCAGAATTTTGAAAATTCATTAATATTTGATTATAAATTCCACCATTATCAACGAGTAATGATCTTAAGATTTCATTGCTACATATCATAATACAATCGACTGAATGTTGAGAAATTTTCTTTCGAAAAACAATTCTATCATGCAATGAATAAATAATAAATGACTGCAGGATAATATCTGGTAAACAAATAGTTGTATCAATAATTGGACGTATTAATATTAACTGTTGTAAATTTTTTAAAAGATATTTTAATTGATGTGAATCAAATAATGATGAAAATATGAATTCAATATTGGCCGAACAAGAATCATATTGTACAAGTTTATTTGTTAATTTTAACGAAGGAGTATATGTGGATATGAAAGGGAGAAAACTTTTAAAAAAATTTATTATGTCTCGGCGTGCCCACGATGAAATTTCTATTGTATGTAAAGAAAAAGTTTTAATCAAAGAATTGAAACGTATATTAAGACACGAAAATGATCTAAGAATATCATCACCGGTTAAGTAATCAAAGATAATATAAAGAATTTCAGGTGGAAACTGTTCAAATTTTGTACTATAACAGAAAAAAAAATCTAGTTTTATAATGATACAACAACTTGTAGATATTACGGCTCATAGATATTTTCTGCAGTACAGGAGACATCCATCTAAAAGAAAATGAAACACCTACTAGAATACAATTTCAGTTTATTATTTTTTCAAATACAATAGTTATTACAATTATCTTACTACAGATGATGGGCTGAACAAGCAGATATGTAACCACCCCATCCGTTCAATCAAGAAAGTCGTCTCTTTATGTTACACGTAGAACTATAAATGTCTTATGAATTTTTCCTGAGAAAATTTTACTTCTATTTCAATGTTCTATTCGTAGCTTTTTCGAACCATCGAAATAACTAATGTGATCTGTCAGACAACGAAAAATTACTGATTAGAATCTTCGTTCAATAACAAATAAAAATTTCCCAACTGATTTAGAGATTTGTCACACAATAGATTGAATGACTACTAATATGATTCATTCAACTTAATTCAAAATAAAAAGTACACATGACTCATAGGCGTAGAATAAAATCCATGAAATTTCAGTATGCTGAAGCTTTTACATAAGAACAAGAAGAGAGTTTGCAGTTTCATCAGCCAGAACAGAAAGAATATTCACCACCAAGTAGAAATATCTATGAGAGACATTTTTTTCACCCACTATAAGTTCCATTGAAATTTCTTGTTTTTTTAAACTCACAACTGTGCACGTATAACAAGATTTTTCATGTTAACTATCTCTTTTCCATTCCCACTCTATAGATCATAATCATAATGTAGAAGTCATTCAGCATGAGCAGTAGCAAAACGAGCGTAATAACAAGAAGTGTTTTCATGTCAAGTTTATACTGAATTTTCATACTCCATATTGAATAATTGAGCATGTTACGAAATGAGAACTCTGGTTGAGAAATTTCTCTTTGATGACTGAATTTTGTCATTGTTTTCTAGAACTTTTCTTACCAATAAAATCATGTTCAGGCTCTGAGAAAATTTATCTGACTTGTTTATTCATTCTTTTATTAAAAAAATAACACTACATCTATAAAAACATTATTGAAAAAAAGTATGACAATATTCATAAATAAATATAGTTATAGCTAAGTGAGCAGATGACAAAACATTGTCATTGACAATTGGCTTAGCGATAGCCAATCAATGTATGCCATATGTTCTCTACACTGATCATTGTTTGACTGCATGACTAACTCGAATAGAAATATTACAAAGGAAAAAAAAAGGAAGACAAACAAATACAAGAATAACTTTCTTTTTCCTTTTTTTCCTTTTTCGATCGACATATTTGAACTGAAAAAAATTTGTCATAAGTCGCAAAAGTCATTTCGAAATATAGACAGAGACAGTCGATTTGTTTCCATGTCCTCAAAACAGAGTATCGACACCAGAAGAAATGGCTGCATGTTGTTTTTTCTTGTATTCGCCATCGCTGTATTTCTTAATTTGTAGATAAGAAAATCACGAACGGTTGTTGTTGTAATTCGTGTGTGCCGATTCGATTACGTACAAGCAAATGGTGCAAATCAATTGAAAACTAGGAAACTATCATATAAAATCTTCACACTTTCTCTGCTAATCCCGTCCTGAACGTATTAACTACATTTAATCTGTTTCGCATTTCTTGTTTTATTCCCTTAATATTATTGTTATTGTTTGAATGGCCAACGAACAAGATAAATTGAATATCGATGGAATTATTCAACGGTTGCTTGAATGTAATATATATATATATATTTGAATACATAGATTGATTTCGCTTTGTACTCAACGATTTGGAACTGTTTTTTTTTCTACTTTTAAAATTTAGTTCGCGGAGCTAAACCCAATAAGAATGTTCATCTAAGTGAAAATGAAGTACGCGGTTTATGTCTGAAATCACGAGAAATATTTCTTAGTCAACCTATTCTCTTGGAACTTGAAGCACCATTGAAAATATGCGGTACGCAATAAAACTGAACGATTCTATACTATGAACTGAATGTTTTATTTTGTTTTTCTTTTCTTTTTTTTATCTAGGCGATATTCATGGTAGGCAACGTTGAACACAGAGATTGTTTTTTCCAGAATTAAGTTCGAATTTTTAGGTCAATATTATGATCTACTACGTCTATTTGAATATGGCGGTTTTCCACCAGAATCTAATTATTTGTTTCTTGGTGATTATGTCGACCGTGGAAAGCAATCACTTGAAACAATATGTCTCTTGTTAGCTTATAAAGTAAGGAATTAGATTTCTTTCTGAATAGTGAAATTGAAATATATCAATTTTGTTTTAAAGATAAAATATCCTGAAAACTTTTTTCTTCTTCGTGGTAATCATGAGTGCGCATCTATAAATCGTATATATGGATTTTATGATGAATGCAAACGACGCTACAACATAAAACTATGGAAAACATTTACTGATTGTTTTAATTGTCTTCCTGTTGCTGCAATAATCGATGAAAAAATATTCTGTTGTCATGGAGGTTTAAGTCCAGATCTACAATCCATGGAACAAATACGAAGAATCATGCGACCAACTGATGTACCTGATCAAGGTTTACTATGTGATTTATTATGGTCGGATCCCGATAAAGAAGTGAACGGTTGGGGAGAAAATGATCGTGGCGTATCGTTTACATTTGGAGCTGAAATTGTTTCAAAATTTTTACATAAACATGACCTTGATCTTATATGTCGTGCTCATCAGGTTTGTCGTTCTTGTTCTTATATTAAATCGAAAACGAATAAATAACATTGTTAGGTTGTCGAAGATGGTTATGAATTTTTTGCCAAACGTCAATTAGTTACATTATTTTCAGCGCCAAACTATTGCGGTGAATTTGATAATGCCGGAGCAATGATGTCCGTTGATGAAACACTTATGTGTAGTTTTCAAGTAAAGAAAAACGATACTCTTTATTTTTCGAATAATAATTTTATTGTTCAATATCTTTTTTTCCCTATAGATATTAAAACCATCCGAAAAGAAAGCTAAAACACCATCATTAAATAATAGTCGTCCAGTCACGCCTCCACGAGGCGGTGGAAATACTGGTGTGAAAGATGCCTTATTAAAAGATGGAAAAAAACCTATGTAAACCTGTGCAAAGATCATTTTTTTTTAATGTATGAAACTCAAATCAAGGAGCACACAGACACAACACTCTTTCTCTATGCTTTTTTCAACCCCTTGCGCTTATACGTTTTTTTTTCTCCTACCGGTTGCATAATCTTATTTAACTATATCAACAACGTAGACATCATTCGTCTTTTGTATATAATCAAAATCATCGTTTCGTTTTTTCTTTTGTACGCGTTCGCATTTTCTCTTCTTCTCGATATATATATATATATATATATATATATTCATATATTTACTATAACTATCATACATTCATATATATTTCTTTTTTTTTCATATTGTCGTGTTTCGTCAGTTGCTTGGTTTTTCACCTTCTACTATTTCAAACATAAATGAAAAAGTCTGTGTTCGCGTGCATTCGACAAGATAATCAGTCGATTTATACTATTCTTTTTCGCTTGTTTTTCTTTTGGTCCATATGTATGATATCCACTAAATGCGTTTGATGATGTCGATCTACATGGCTAGACAGTTACAAACAACGAAAGATGAATGTCTATGCGTCAATTAAATTTTTCTTCGCTCTCTCTCTCTCTTTTTTCTTCATTAGATCATGATCTTGTCAGCCAAAATTTGTCCTTCTTTATTTCTGTGTGTGACTTCTATATAAGAAGAATAAAAACAAGAAAAGGGATTTAAGTAGTATCTGTTTTTTTTCTCTGTTGAAGGATTTTCTTAGATCAAGATAAATATAGTCTGAACAACATCGAAATGAGAGAGTATATATCTGTCATGATCAAAAGGAAACTCAAGATTCAACGCTATGAAATGTTTATTTGTGTTCATCAACATAAAGAAAATCATAATGAAAGATTGTTTAAGAAGAAGCATTTTCTAAGAGTAGAAAAAGAAAATCAAATTTAGACAAGCATTAATGATCAATTCATGTATCACGATAGTTCTGTTAAAAGAAATAAGTGAATGGATTTATACAATTAAATTTCCATTGATATTTCTTTTAGTTTTAATTGCTATATTTTTCTCGTAAAGAAAAATGTAATTTTCGCTGTTGAACATATCCGGTTCATTAATTGCATGAAAATAAATTCTGATGACTCGTTTTCTTGCATGGAAATTTACATACTATTGATTATAAAGACGAAAAGAAATGAGCGATTGAGTGATGTGGATTGGTATAGGATCAACGTGTTGATGCAAGGTTTTAGGTGGTAGTATCTTTTCTATAGTTTCACTCTTCATTTTTTATCCCATATGTTAACCTTTCAACTTCATACCCACGTCAAGCAAAAACATTTTCTACTCATATCTGTTCGTCTAAATAATCAAAGGAAAATAGATCTTCAGAGAAGAAAAAGTCTAATTGAAATATAAGTTTTTTATTGAATCAATGCAAAGGAAATCCACATATTGCAAATCGTGCACTTGGAATGAATCAGCAACTAAATATTGAACGATTTTTGTAGAGAAAGTAAAACATGTATTATATTCCACGACTATGAATATTAATAGAGCATAAAAAAAAGATTGTCTACTAATCTCGACATTTTTAGTATTGGTATATCTATTATTAGAACGTATTTCATAGGAATGAAATTATCGAAGATATCTATGCCATTAATAAACTATTAGTCATATGATATTCAAATATACAACAATGAGATATTGTATACAGATCCTATAAGAATCTTGAACTTATTGGTACAATGCAATATGGATAGTCGAAACGAGGAAAAATATCATTGAGAAATCTTTTCATAGTTGAATGTTCCAAAAAAAAGTAATGCTAATCAAACGTTGAAGATCATTTATCGTTACAGGTTGGTTCTTATATCTTCATTAAAAGATGCAATTGAATTGTATAAGCGGAAAATATTCTAAGACATCTGCTTAGGGCAAATCATGTCTACGTACTTAAATTTTATTAGCCGAATGAGGAAATTGATAAGACATTTCTAACAGAGTCTAGCCGATCTCAAACGCACCAATCGGCTTTTTCAGAACTCGATATATTTGCTAACATAATTATTATAATATCTCAATTCAAAAGCTGTTTCGTCTTTGTATATTTTCTATCACGTTCATATATATTTTCAGAAATATTGTTTTCATTTACATTTGAACAATGTCTTTCAACAATTGGATATCATCTAATTCTATGTCACGTCAACCATTATCAACAACGATCAATTTTAATAACATGAAAGAACTAAATCATCATTTTCATTATCATCACCATTATGCACCTATGACAAACATTATCAGTCAACCAGTGTATAATCATTGCCAACATCAATGTTGTCGACAACTTGATACAACACATAGATTTGTACTTGCACCATCTATGACAATGACAAATCAGTCGATACCAATAAAATATAAGGAAAATTTTCATCGCAATTCAACACTAAAACAACATCGTTGTGTTGCTCTATTTCTTCATCTCATCGGTATTTATTTCTATAAAAAGAGAAATGTTAGAAAAAGAAAACTTGCTTTCTTCACTTTGAATATTTCGAAGATAATTCATCAATAGCTGATTTTCTCCAATATGATAAACATTATCGACATGCTGATAAAGTAGAAAGTTTAATTGTAATTGTAATCGAAGTTAAATCATTTCTTTTCAATCTAGTATCTACTAGCAATGACATTAATCTATTTTTGGCGTGCAAAATTACGTGAACATCATCATACAAAAGATTCATTTTATTTAGCATTGTAAGTCTATAGGTTACGATTGAAACAAAGTTTTGTTTCTCACAAATCTTGTTTATTACTAAACAAGTTGAATTTGTAAAAAGATGAATAATTCTTCGTGTTCTATCATGAGATGAACTAGTTGTCATCGGCTACAGACTAAGGTCATGCATGTGTTTCATCTCTATTCACTGTTGTATTTATGGCCTATGGAAATCCACGAATTATGTTTCCTCTAACTTTGAATTGTTATAGAAAAATCGATGAAACCAATTGAGAAAGATAACAGGAAAAAAATTATTAAGAGATGGGGAATAAGTCCATTCACCAAGTTTTTTTTATTAATTCAAACGATCGATGTCAGACTCGGAGGTTTCTCGAGAACGACATGATTACAACGGGAAGGAATATTTTCAGCATATCAATAGAAAGAATTTCTCTTGAATCAAACAGATTTCTAGAAGTCATCTAATATCGATCGTAGTCAAGTTACATGAGAGGCAAAACTTTATTCTTACAATATTTATAAATATATATGTTCAATATTGATTAATTATATATCTAGATGGTTAGCACATGATTCTGTTGAAGAAGATCTAACAGCCAAATATGGTCTATTACCATGGGCACTTCAAACTAATGATGGTCGTCCGTCAGTTGATTTAAAGAGTGATTTCAAAAGATTTTTATCGAAAAAAAACGATCTTTGGACTCGTATGGGCTTTCGAGCACGAGTTACAAAAGATGAATGCGATGAAGTAACAATAAAATTTGTTTTCTTCATTTTTTCTAAATGATCATGATATAGATTATGCTTATACAACCAAATCATTGGATATGGCAAAGAGAACGATCAACTGATTATAATAAAACAATGGCCTCATTAAATCGAAAACAAAAAAATGGTACATTAAACAATGAACATAGTTGTTCGTCTTCTCCTCTATCGATGTCACCCATTGATGATACGAAGTAAGTCATACGAAGATGATCAAAGAAAAAGAACTTCTTTTCTTTCTCGTTTGACTGAACTCAGTGAAATATGCAAGATAATGTATTTCGTTGTTTTTTAAAATATTTTTCTCTTTAATTTATCAACACTCGATCGGTTCAGATCAATCATGATTGTCGACGAAATAAACCGTGAAATTTTTTCATGGACAAGTGATAATAAAATTGACAAGAGAATCCTATTAGATTAATTCATATTCATATTCGTTTTCGGTTTTTTTTTCATATTTCTTTTTCTTTTCACAGGAAATATTCTTTATGTTTGTTTGTTAGTGTGTGATATTTAGGAACTGTATATTTCTTTTGTCATTTATTTATTTTTCTAAAAGAAAACAAGACGATGATGATATTTGAAATTGAAATTTCTATAAAATAAATAAGTAGCTATTTTGTATTTTGTTTTTCTTTCATTTAGTACATGGAATAATCAACATGGACAATCGGTACCAATGAATATTTCTATGGATGATGAAGATTGTTGAAATAAATATCAGTTCTCTATTTTCTTTCTGTTTAGTTTTTCGCTATATTATTTCAAGTATTTTGTTTGTTTGTTTTTTTCAGTTGAAAATATGCAAAGTCAGATTTTAGTTATGCAAGTTTATTTGTAAAAAAAACAATTACAAACTAATCAGTTGTTTGTTTGTGTCAAATATGTTCGTTAAATAAATAGTATCTATGTGTTAATTTTCATTTCGTGTTAATAATATGTAACGTGTTAATAATCCCAGGTGGATTCTTTTAGTATGTTATTTTAATTCAGTTATGAGAAAGATGCGCTTGGTTTATAATATTTGTTCTCGTTATCCCTGGCGGATGAGTATGTTTATTATTTTATGTTCAATAATAGAGTATTGAGAAAAAAAAATGTGATGAGAGAAAACAAATCTGTTTGTTATCTGTGTTTAATTAGTTTAATCATGATATAGAAATTGTGTTGTCAATGTTTAATAAATAAAAAAATTACAAGGAAAAAAATTCATCATAGAAGTCTTTCATGTGTAAGATTCATTCGAATCTATTCAATTTTGAAGATGTGCGCATAATCGAAACATGAAGTTATTGAGTTTAAATTCTTACGCAAAAACACTGATGTATAAGAAATGGCAAGTATTCTTCTTTGTCGATAATTGATTTCGAATACGGATATTCCGGTCTCATCAATTACACATAGCTGTTAGATGAATAAGAAAACTATGGTTTAGAATAATTCTTTTGCAAAGATAATTCAAATGCTTACTATATAGAAAAAAGAACCAATACTAACGTCTTGCTTTTGGAAAAGGCCAAATAGTGTACGTTATCATCGTCTTCTTTTACTTGATATTTTGGAAAATTGTTGTTTAGTATTATCTAAAGATCAGCAAAATGTCGAAGGAATGTGAAATGATGGAGAAAAATCTTAGATATGATATACTAAGAAGCGTCTAGACTAATTTTGACTGAACAAAATTAAAGAGCTTGATTCATATCAGTATTAACATAGAAGAAACCTGTAAAGGATTTTAATCCTATAAAAAAAATGAATTGTTTAAGCTTATTTCACTTGTTACGCAGAACCAAAGAAAAAAATTGAATAACTATGAATAAGATAACATGATAGAATGAATTAATGCGAATGCAAACATCTATTACGATACTTTGAGAGTACGTATTCAGATTAAATATGTCTGAAAATACTATTGAATGTAAGTACATTTATTTAATCAGATGATAGATATTTGTAATGGCCAAGAGGGAAAAATCGTGTACTAACATTCTGTAAATCTTGTAGAGTCTAGAAAAAAAAAGTTGATAATCTGTGTCAGCTTTAGAAAGAGTATAGTGGACATTTTCGAGAAGCAACACCACAGATGTTTGAAGAAATCTTTCGCCAGAAAGGATTTCCTAATTTTTCAATTGACACGCGATCGTCTTTTGGCATTATTAAAAATTAGGAAAATTTCTCATTTTCCAGATAGTAATTTATTAAGATTAGTTTTCTTTTGGCTAAGATAAATATATTATTCGTACGAACATTATCGCTTGACTTGAAATCGAATAATAATACTATGCAGAATCCATTAATAATTACGCTTGTTCTACTGAATCTAACACGATCTATTTTGTAAACAACGATATAATGAAATTTTATAAGTCATCTCATATGGTTGAATTCAATCGGATTGTCATGCATCGAGTTCTTTGAAGATTATTTAATTTTTATCAAATAGTGAATGTAATTGAAATGATATATTCTCAATGACCGAAAAATACATTACTACTAACATTCAATACCCTCAAATAAGTCATTCAGTCGTACTCAACTCCAATATAAATCATATAATTTACTAACTAGAAATCGTTTCAATAAATAATAATAAGTGCATCATTCCTGTTTAAAGATTTCTTTTGATTTTAGAACTCCAATCCATAAAGTAGATAGCATCGAGATAATGTAATGCTCAAAAATTTAATGGTGTCTAAATATTTTTCAAACTATTACCGGAATTTCCGTGATATTTTAAATTGTTTGATGGTTTGAACAAAAATCAATTGAAGTCAATAGATATTTGAGAACATTCTAGCTGCGCAAAACATACATGCTTTCTAGTTTTTCGAGGAATGGATATGAATTTTTCTAAAACGGAACGAGGACAGTGTTTTGAATTGAAGTTTTCCTAATCCTTCTCTTATAAACGTGCTCGTCTCTAAATGCAATGCCATTATAATGATTATAAATCAGTGGAAACATTTCAGGATTTTTATTCATCGTTACTTTTTATTATATCTTTCAAATCCATTTTATGAAGAGATTCTGAACTCATCAGTGATATTTAACTTTGCATGATTCTTGCCTCTATTATAAATGAATATTAATTTTCGTGTCGACTGAAATATTAGGCGTTCGTGCACTTGGAAAAACAAAAGTTCACCGACGATACTCATCAAAATCCATTATCGTAATTGTTCCTGAGTGATAATATTTGATGCCGTGAAACATTCAAAGTACTAAATTTGAATTTGATAATAATTGAATGAAATAAATCATTAAAGATTCGTTGTAAATATCTTTCAATGATAATTAGAAATATTTTTGAAATGCATCCATATCATTAATTTAATAAAATACATGATTACACTATGAAGTATATTCATTGGATAAGTTGACTCGTTCACAGTCGTCTCATTTAATATTGCCTATTACTTTTATAGCTAAGTATTTCATGCTCAGTAATATTAATTTTTGCTCTTTATTAAATAATATCAATAGAAACTATCTAATTGCGATACCATCGACATTCAAAAATAAAATTAAATAAAGAATTTATGCCTATAGAAAACAAAGATTTTATTATCTCAGTAACTGATTTTTATATTTGTTTTTATGGTCGGCTACCACATATTTTCGCACATTTATTACTACCATGCCATGGTTTACATTATTTGAACTTGGTTTTCTTGCCGATGAAATCTTTGAGTATAAAAATTTCGTTCTTTAGCCTACATGATGCGTTACTGATATAAACAGAATAGCTGAGTTCTTGTTGAACATGTTGACAGTTCATTTTATTTGAATGAAGACAAAACTAATCAGAATGAAACAAAATGAAATAAAACATATAAAGAATCAATGATTTTATTTCATTTTTCATAGGTTATACATTTTTTTCAATAACGTTCTAAAAGATGATAACATATGTTTAAGAATCGCTAACATGGATGAATAGGCGACAAGTTTTCTGTTTCCCCTTTAACTAAAATGCATCCATTGTGGTTGAAAGGTTATTGCTTGTCGATTATTGTACAAACGAATAAAAATAAATCAATTAATGAGCAATCTGAATTCACAAGTCATTCGTATTTTCCTCTTAATATTAAACAAATTATTAATTTAGCTAACATAAATCAAATTTTACAACTAATGCTTGATAAGTTTAATGATAGCTTGTATAAAATAGTGCTAAGTTGACACTGATCGTTTACAAAAAAAACCACTGAGTATTAAATTTGTTTTCCTTGAATATTTGATAAATTAGAACTGTGAAATGCAAGAAAAAAAAACACTCGGTATAAAAAAAAAATCCTAGGAATGTATAACATGGATGAAAAATAAAAATTGTTTCTAATCGTGTTTAACAAAATAAAATACGGTAAAAGACAAAGAAAAAAGAAAACAATGATATTATTTTTAAATTTTATTATCATCTTCATCGTCGACATAGTCTATTTTTTCACCCAGTTGATCTTCGTAATGTTTAGCTAGATCAGCATTCATTCCACTCATTTCAATATCAGCTGCTGGCGGAACAAGATGAGAACTGGGCGAACAGGACCACATCGTATAGATAAACGATGCCGTAAATACAGATAAAACCGATATACAAACATGATAACCAAACTGTGTCATATGAGGTAAGATAGTAACGAGCAGATAACGAAGTAAATCAAAAAATTGATTTAGTGAATGTTGTGTACCACCTACACGGCCACGGACTTTTTGTGGAACACGTTCCTGTTGCAATTGACTTACGGTGAGATCAGCAATCCATAAACCTAGTGAAAATGGTACAATCAATATTTTTGTGTAAAAAGCAAACAAAATATTACCAAATCTATTGAGAGCTATACCAGATACAAGTAAAAGAACAGACAATTTTGAATTCGAACAAAAATTTTCTTGGACGATGGTTGAATTTTGATGATGGTTTAATTTTTCATAATAATGACACGAACTGATGCCATATTTTTGTAATGGCGTAAATGATGTTCCGTAAACAAATAATGATGCTAAGCATAGAAGCAACATGGAAAACTCGCACCAAAAACCAATAACACCAGTACGTACTAGACCTATAGTTTTCACAAAAAACGGATAGGCAACAGTACCAATAATGCCAATTATTGATCCCAAAGCATTTAATGAGCCTAGTAAAAATTCCGATAGGCCTTGCTCAATTACAAAAGCTAGAATGTAAAATTCATAGTATATAATTGTTTTAGTTTTCTTTGTGAAATGAAAATTTCCATTCATTGTTCACCTCTGGTAACAGAATCAAAACTTAACACAGTCATATACAATAGTGCAAGTGAAAGTCCAGGGAAAAATACTGATAACGATCTATATGTACCCAAACCTTGTACAGATGCGAAGAGTCTTTTATAAATTAAAACTTGCAAAATTAAATAATATTTTTAATTTCAAAATATCTCTACTTTCTTATCACTCCTTCTTTCTTCACATGTAATTCTAAATAAACAAAAAACCATCATAATGAACTCATCTCTACTTCTTTGTTTTTTTTATATTTATTATTACTTTCAATTGATTGTTTCGTAAAGACTTTGTGAGCTAATAAATCTTCAGCTGAATGATAAACTTTTGTATACAAGAAAAGTTCAAAACCAAGCGAAACAACATTCCAACCAGCAATTATCACCGCACTAAGCCACCTTGATGTAAATGCCATGAGAGCTCCTGTTAAAATCGGTGCCAATACGCCACTGATTAAATCAATACGACGTAGCATGGCATTTGCATCTATTCTTATTAGATATTATTTCAAACACCAAAACGGATAATGAAACAAAAAAGAAATTTACCAGCTAAAATCTGTTGATCTGAACCATATAATGCAACAACCCAATCTTTCGATATTGATACTTTACATGCAACACTTGATAACATTGCTATCATACCAATGGCAATTAAAATGCCTATTATATGACACAGATTATTAAAAATAATGAAACATTTTTTTACGAAAATGACCTTGAATGATAATGATCCAGTATGATGGAAACGATGCTTGATTGTATAGAGCAATAACAACTAATACAGCCATAGCACTGACCGATAAATTTTGAAAATATAGTGCTTTTCGGAGAGCTTTTAGAAGTAATTAAATGAATATTAGAATACAACAACGTAGATTTTTTTACCTGGTAAACGAGGATTACGATCGATCCAATCACCAATAACAGTACCAAACAAAATAACGGCTAGATTGAGCGCTATACCATTTATAGCTACGCTTTGAAGATTACTCGAATTGAGAGAAATGAAATAAATGCCGACAGCAAAATTCCACATTCGATCACCCTAGTTAGAAATACGATTTTATTAATTTTCAATATGATTGAACACTTTCAATCTCTTTGACAGCAACTTGCATACATACCCAAGCCGATAGACTCGTGGCAATATAAAGAAAAATCTTCGTTCTGTCTAAAGATTATTTTCAGAAATTTAAAGGAACAAAAATCAAATGAATTGAGTACCATATTTTGATTTTTTGTTCTCGTCGGCATTCGTAAGATCTTCGACTAACTGTATATCTGTCATAGTTTTCTACAACGTATACACTTAGGAATTATAATATAATATTTTTACTTCAAAATAGAACGCATAAAAATGCGTCTGAGTTAGAAAAGCTGTTCGTGCCTACTGATAAGGTATCAAGTTTGTAGTGGATACGATGTTATTTATTTATTTTACTTCGAAAAAAACACTATTTTTCTCTCTTTTCTTTTAGCAAGATAATCTAATCACAAGAAAACGATGAACCTGCTATCTAAAATGAAAGATGACAATGACAAATAGGATTGTGTTTTAAACATAAGAATGAAATTTTTAAATAATGTCTTCGGGATAATCAATTTCAACATGTATGTTTATTATGAACTTTTTGTTTTCTTGCTAGTATTTCCATCTTCTGTATATGTAAATACTAGTACGTCTTGATCAATGCTTCGTTGACGAATAAAAATGCGAAACATGCGAGCAAATGCAGAAAAGATTGATTCATCAATATAACGAACTAAATCAGGAAATTCTTTACGAAAATGAACAGTTGCTTCTTCTATAATAAAAATAGACAGACAAAAAGAAAAAAGATAGACATATTTAAAGAATCAATACAATAATCTGTTCATACCTAAGTGATAATGTGGTACTTTAGTAAAGAGATGATGAATTTGATGAGTACCAATAGAATGTATGGTTGAATGTACAAAACCATAATCACGATCGACGGTTGACAATTGTCCTTTGACATTATTCCATTCAGAATCCGCATACCAAGGTACATCACTATTGAAACAAATTGATCAAGAAACTTCTGTTTAAATCATAGAATATCTCTCTTTAGATACTATCTTGCTCTGTTTAATATGTTGTACTAGAAGCTTCCTTGTATGTATTAGAAGAGATTTTGTTTTCATTTTAAACTAGAGATTAGGATAATCTTATTTTAGCTCTAAATCATCGAAAGAAAAACTTTGTAAAAAATAATCACGAGATAGCTGCATCTGTGAATAGATGGACTAGAGTAAAGTAAATTTACGTCATTCTTTAAATTTCATTCGAATATAATATACGAAATTGTGAAAACAAATGATTCTTGACATTGATATCAAATATAGTAAATAAATCACGAAATATTTTCTATTCATTGACAGACAGAGTAGTATATGTCTATAGTCACATTCGAGCTCAGTACTATAAATATCAATAATGATTATAACACTCTGAATGAATGTTTTCTATTAGACCCTTGTGCTGTTTAGATATAAAATCTAGAAAGCTTGACTATTATTATACATTTTCTATACGAATTCTCAAAGTTGCACTGAATTTTCAATCTACGGAACAAGAAAAACAACTGCATAACAACAAACTTATACTACAAACACATGGGAAGTATTCAGTTACATCATCATTATATTTGCATAAGTAGATATTTTTCTTTACAGATAAAACTCCCACGTCGAAAAAACATTACTTTGCCCTTTAGACAGAGTGCAATTTCAGTCATTGAAAAATCAAAGATAAGAAACATACGGATGAAATAAAATTTTCATAATATTAAGAAATTCATTCATGTTGAACATGCGACATTAAAATTCGATTCAAAAATTATCATTCGAAAAGAATAATTCGATAGAACGAATTTTTTCAAGGATATTGCTATATACGTTACACAAAATACATGTAAACTCATAATTGTGAGTATCAACTGTAGTGGTTTGTTCTCTTTCCTATGAAACTTCAAATATATGATACATTACATTTCAGTATGATGTAACATTGTTATGATGACCATGTAGCATGCAAAAATGAAGACCGGTATTAGATGATAAGCAATTAAATTCAAATACCCATACGAACTACCATAGAGATACATTAAATAGCACTATGAAAAGAAAAAGTAATTGAATTGGAAAATCTTTTTTTTCTTCGGAACCATACCATTCCAGCATATGCAACGAGCGATGAACAAACACCAGCAAGTTTACGATTATAGAACATTGGTTCAAACTAGAAAGTAATAGAATCGAGTTGTTGTGTTATTGTCATGAAATAAAATTATTCTTGATGTACCGGATTAAAATGATTGATTGTTCTTGGTGCATAACCATTGAGTAGATAATAGAACCAACCAACGCCAGGAAACCACATTAGTATATCGTCCCATAGTGATGGTTCGAAGGTAAATCCACGTTGAGGATAAAATATTTCATCTTTATCAATATTACCCGTATTTTTATGATGTTTATTATGAGTAATCTAAATCAAAACGATTAGTTATAATCAACATTCTTCGATATATTACCTTCCATGTATAGTAGGGTGCTAATATCCAAGTGTGTAAGATTGTACCTAAATAGTATTGCAACTATTTTACTAATAATATATATAAATTTATATCAAAACTATTTAGTTATTGAGTCATGTTTTGAATACTCAATCGTTTTTCCAATGACATATTTTCTAGTTAGATGGTAAATTGCCGTCAACTATCATTCATCAAAAGTGACTTTAATTTTAACAGTAAAAACAAAGTTGAAGATCAACGTCATTTTCGCAGGACATTCTCATCGGCAGTATCTTTCTGTTTACATTCAAGGTAAGATCAACACATAGAATGATCGAAATCATTCTAAACCAAAAGACAAGCAACAAATTTTCAATTCACTCAGATCGTTTTAGAGATGGATGCAACTATGTTGCTATTGTATATTTTGTTTGTTGTTGTTTTTTTTTAATTAAAAACATTGATGATTTTTTCCATTTAGCGATCGTTTTTACATTTTTAATAGTTGAAAGATTTTCATTAGTAATGAATGACTATGAACTGATCGTTGTCTACGATTGTTTTAGTAATAACATTTAGATCTTTAACCTATTGACACTGAAGTTCAGAAGTATGTCTTTTGACAAATGATAGCTTTCGACTACTTTTTAAAATAACGATGAAGCGAAAGAAATTACTCGCGGCCAATTAATCTCAACTCCTCTTGTACAACTACATACCAACAATATCGTTTAATAATGGATACGAACTAAAACTTTCATGTCCACAATCATGTCCAAGTACAAAAAGTGATGTATAGAGTGTTCCTACGAATAATTGAAATAGTTGTTTCAATGTAAAATAAAAACAATAAAAGAAACCTTGTATACACCAATAAATAGGAAAAAATAGAAATCCATATTTCAAGATATTTTGAATATGATACATTGCGAAGAACGTGAGTGCAACGTACATAACATCTTTAACAACATAACTCATCGATTCACGAACTGTTGGACGAAAACAATGGCCTGGTATTTTAACTTTTATTTCAGATAATGTTGGTAATCGATGAGGTGTTGATGACGATGAAGCTGAATCTATATGTTGATCATTCTGCTTTTCAAGTTGAGTATTATGTCCGCCTTTTCCCATTTTTTTTTAGTTCTTAATAAATCTTAAACACTAAACAAATAACGAAACCAGTTTATTTTGCACTTATGAAGAAAGATCACCTGCGCTATCGAGTACCAAAAAATAAGAGCTTTTCTCTAATATTCTTAGTCAACATTTCAGAAACAAACGATTCATATTAGTGGGTCATGTTGAAGATTTTTTTTTCAAGTTAAATAGTTCTATTTTACTGAATATACGCATTTCTTAAGATGACCTTCTTATATAAATAAAGCATCAATCAACGTTCATTAAGAAAATGTACAGATGTCGCTTGATACCAAGCATTTCTTTTTATTGCACGCCGCGTCGACGTGAAAAGATATACGATCGTTATTTCGATTTGACGCGTTCTGGTTTTGTGAGGGTCGTCAATAGGTTATTTTCTCTTCTTGCACTGATTAGCACAACACATAGGAACAACGAAACATGGCACCAAGCCCGAAGGATAGTATTGAAAGTAAATTTTTGTTAAAATAAAAACAAAATATTTTCTAACTGTTAATTTTCAGTGCATCAATTTAAATCCGCTAATCATGATGAAATTTTATCTGTATTTAATCGTTATGCTCATCATGAACATCTTGGTGAACGTTATATGACACCACATGAATTTTTACAAGATTATCTAGGATATTTAAAAGGCGATAACATTGATCCAAGAACACTAGACATACTAGCATCCTTGGTTGATATAAATAAAAATCAAAGTTCGCTCTTTTTTGTATTTTTTTATCAATTACAAACACAATCTATGAATGAAATCTTTTTATTTTCTTCACTAGGGATAACAATCGATGAATTTATTAACTTTGAATCATTGTTATCAACATCAGATTCATTATATCGTCTTGCTTTTCAATTATTTGATCGTTGTGGACAAGGTTTTATAACATTCGATGATTTTAAAACTATAATATCAGCAACAAAACAGTTCAAAGAATTTCCGTTCAATTTTGAATCCGATTTTGTTCGTATGCATTTCGGTTCCAAGCTACAAAGGCATATAACATATAAAGAATTTACACAAATATTACTTGGTAAAAAGAAATGAGAAAATCATGTTTTTATTTTGATTGAAACAAGAAAAAGAAACGAACTTCGTTTAGATTATATTGACGAACAAACAATTCAAACGTTTCGTAAACTTGATCAAACAAATGATGGTTATATTTCTTTGAAAAATTTTGAAATCATACTTAAGGAATTACGTCAATATCAATTGTCGGATTTTATATCTACACATTTATGTGACATTGTTAAATTATCATCGTCAACATCTACACCAAATAGAGTTTCATATCCGTATTTTACAGCTGTTTTACAGCTTTTATCAAATATTGAATCAATGAGAAAAATTTATTTGGCTATTTGTGAAAAAAAAGCACATACTTACAAATCGTCTCAAATAACAAAAGAAGAATTTTTAAATGAGGCTCAACATTTTCCTCGTACAACACCATTGCAAATCGAAATACTATTTGCTATAACAAATTTATTGCATCAAACTACATTGGGCAAAGATGTAAAAAGTGATTATATTGAATTAGCAGATTTTGATACAATATCTGCTAATGAGCATTTGTTACCATATCGATTGCGATCAGAAATTGTTGATGAACATTATAAAATTGAACATCAAAGTATTGGTATGAAAGTTCTTGAGAGTGGTTATCGATTTGCACTTGGTAAGAACGAAAAGATGATAATGTTATTTATAATAGATTCTATTAATACAATGAAAATTTTCTATAGGAAGTATTGCCGGTGCTGTTGGTGCTACAGCTGTTTATCCTATTGATCTTGGTATGAATGTTTTTTGTTCATCTTCATGTAAACATGATTACATTTTTTATTTGTTGTATCTATTAAGTCAAAACACGTATGCAAAATCAACGAACAACAAGTATTGTTGGTGAACGTCTCTATCGAAATTCTATTGATTGTTTTAAAAAAGTTATCCGATATGAAGGTGTATTCGGATTATACCGAGGTAATAACATTCAAGCGAGATAAAATTACGAATGCTAAGAAAGAAAAAAAAATCTATTCTAGGTTTAATACCTCAACTAGTCGGTGTTGCACCTGAAAAAGCTATTAAGTTAACTGTGAACGATTTTGTTCGTGATAGATGTACATTAGACGATGGTAGTATTCCGCTTTGGGCAGAGATTATCGCTGGTGGATGTGCTGGTGCATCTCAGGTATGAAGAAGTACATTCATTTTGTTTTATTACTCTCATAAACCCATGAATTCAATCAAAAGGTAACATTTACAAATCCATTGGAAATAGTAAAAATTCGTTTACAAGTTGCTGGTGAAATTCAATCGGTTCGTCGTCCAGCAGCCACTGAAGTTGTACGTGAACTCGGTCTTCGTGGTCTATATAAAGGAGCTCGTGCATGTTTTCTTCGTGATATACCATTTTCAGCCATCTATTTTCCTGCTTATGCTCATACAAAGAAACGATTCGCTGATGAACATGGTTATAATGATCCGAAAAGTTTATTTTTCTCTGGTCTTCTTGCCGGTATACCAGCTGCTGGTCTATGCACACCAGCTGATGTTGTTAAAACACGTTTGCAAGTGCAAGCTAGAAAAGGACAAACGAAATATAATGGTTTAACAGATGCATTCAAAAAAATATATATCGAAGAAGGCTGGACAGCTTTTTGGAAAGGTAACTGATAGCAGTATTCTATAAATTCAAGAATTCAGTTTGTTAAGTAGTGAATCGAACTGATATGGTATAAATGCTGCTTGAGTTAAAATATTACTAGAAAATATAGTTACTAACCGAATGCGAAAAATGATGTTCAAAATGAATTTTGACCTACGATCAAATTTCATTTCGTCGTATCCTATGACGTTCGTACAGACATCATTGACAAGTTTACTAGTTCATTATATATCAGAAAATACATGAGAGTATATGAAAAATTTTGATGAGTACTTGGAAACCCTATCTTCTATATTGATAAAGAAAAAAAAAGACAACGAATCAATTGATCTATACAGATTTAAACAATAACCTAGACTATTTTATTAAACTTTAACACTGATTTCAGCATTTGATCTCAATTTTCTTTTATCAATTAGTTAATAGTCTATATTAATATGAATGTTTTTAGTCAATGACAATCGAATTTATCTTAGAAAGACTTTCTAATTTCGATAGCTTTTTGTTTTTATTTAATTAAAACTTAGGTGCTGGTGCACGTATGCTTCGTTCATCGCCACAATTTGGTTTCACATTGCTTACATATGAACTTTTACAACGTGCATTAAATTTTGATTTTCAAGGTAGAAAATTAGAAGGCTCAAAACATGTTGATCAAGAACAATACTCACCTAAATCACGTGCATCAATTATAATTTCAAGTAATCCTGATCATGTCGGTGGATTTCATTTAGCTCAAGCAACATTCGAAGGTACAGGATTCTCGAATTGCTATTGTATACATAGAAAAGAAAGTTTCTTGACTGATTTCTAGGCATAGAAACGCGTTTTGGTTTGGCTTTTCCAAAATATAAAACATCGACGTCAAATGAATCCCCGTCGTCATCGCCATCATTAGTTCCTCCATTGACAAAATTACTTGGTGTTAATTCACAAACTAATATATCAAATTAAAGAAAAATGAACAGGTCATCTTCTGACTTTGAAACAGAGCTAAACATTAGATTAGAATGTAATTTTTTTTTCCTTTACTGTTTTCACATTCGAAAATGACTTAGGATTTATTGACAATTTTGCTTCTTGTGATTTTTGTTTTCATTTGTTTGTTCTTCTTTGTTGTGCACTCATTTACATTGGGATGGTTATTTTTATTGTGCATTGAGAATGAGCAAACTGAATTAGGTGCTAAATCAAAAAGAAAAATACAGAACATCAACACATGATTCTAAATAATAATCATTTAGTTGTATGATTTTCGTTTGCGTACGTTTTCTAGTGGAAATCTTTTTCTCAATGATCGCAAGAAAAGATAATCTTGTTTTTCTCGATCAAATCGAAAATCATCGTGGACACGTGTCTGTACCTATGAGAAGCAACTTCACGAATATGATTCATTGCATAAGTACACGTTTCCTCTCAAGCACAAGGTGACATGAAATAATGTTTGTCATTGTTTGTCGATAGAAAAATAGTATCAACATTTTATATACCAGCTGTGCCCATGGAAAAGAAACTCGTAAGCGACAGCCGTACAATACGTGTCGTTTGTAAAGATCTATCAACTAAAAATAATACATTATGAATATGATTCATGTGTGAAACATTAAAATGAATCGACCGAAAACATTCGATTTAGTTGGTTATGAATTCACATTTCGTTCTCGTAAGCATTCTTTTTTTATCGAAAAGAAAATAGAGGCTCTTGTTTGTGTGTCATAAATAAGCTATTTTGACTGAGAAATCAACAAATCCAAAGATAGATATCTTTCTTCTGAAGTATTTACACTGCAAAAATGTCAACGTCTGAAAGCAAATTACTCCTACATAGTACGGTAAATCGTTGATATCTATAATTCCAAAAATAAAAAGTATCCTTGATGAATCATTAGAAGTATTTAGAATATTTAAATCTATACTTGACGGATATACATGTGAGCATGCGCGTCAAATCATCGCTTAATGTTATGATATGAAATAAACTAAAGGTTCGAATTGCGTTCTTGTCTAGAGAAAAATATTTTCGCAATCATTTGTACGCAAAAGAGTTATGATTGTCAATAGGCTTTACCAAAATATGTGGTGTTGGCCTTTGAAATATTATGAAACAGTTTCGTGCATCTAATAAAATATTATAGAAAACCAATATTCTCTGAGATAATAAAATTCTATCGTAGTACTAACTTGAGAATAGTCAGTTCTGACATTCTTTAATAATTTCAACGCTGCTCATTCAGACAAGTAGCAAGTTGAAGATTAAAATCATTTGTTTCGAAAAGGGTAAGATTGTATAATAAAATATAAAAGAGATAATATTTGGAGTATAGTTCTAGTAAATATGAATCAATCGAAAATGGGTTTATATGACTTACAATAAGGATCTATGATCATGTGTATGCAATAAATATATCAGATTACTATCATCAAAAATCACAAGTCTTCCCTAGACAGTGACTATTTGTAATTAATGACCTTATAAATGAAAGTAAAATGTGTCGATAAATATTCTAGACAAAAAAAGAATGTATCATAAAATTCTAAAATCAATTGAAACAAACACATATTCATGTGAAATGAATAATACCATTTATTGCAGCTGTGAAAACTACTCGAAAAAAAAATCTTCATGACAGTGTACAAAAATATTCTATTTTTCAAATTTAGCTAAGAAACCCGTCCAGTTAATTGTGCTTTTCGCACGCCAACATCGTTTAGTTTGTACATAGGTATGTTTTTCGTTTCGATATCTTGATTTTTGTAGTATCAAACGACGCCAATACGCATGACGTAATTTTTCAAATTGATATCCATTATTTGCTGATAATTTCCTTTTCGATATTTCATCTAATTTTTCACGTAGAAAATTTTCATTTAATTCTTCATAATCATTGATGATTACTACAGGCAAATTCTTATAGAGAATATTTAACGAGCTATTCCATACAATAGGTATTATATCAAGATAAAGCGCCTCCCATGTTCGATGACAATCAATACCATTACCGCGAGGTGACAACCAAAATGGATATCGACGATTCCGTTGATATATATTTGGTAGGTTGTTTATTTGAACACCATCATCTTTGGCTATGCAGTGTGTAAAGCTATCAGTCTTCTTCTTTTTTCTGGGGCACACACTTTTCCAAATACGTGAACGCAGACCAGTTTTATCGGTATTTGCTTGAAAATTAATTAGTACCAAATTTTTACTTTCGATCTGTGAACTTAATGCACGCTTTGCTACGTCTTGGGGTTGAATATAACCGTCCGGTTCATCGAATTCATAATATATAGGAGATAACGTATACTCTGGTTGTGCCGAATATATATATTCGATTGCATTAGCCATTTCAAAGCAATTGATACCTGAAAGCAAAAATCATCGAATAAAGATGAAGTCATCAAGGATTTGTATATGCTTTTACTTAATTTGAAGAATGACATGCTTTACAAGATAAAATTTTAGCTATCATCAAACACTAATTGTAATGATCAATAGAATTTCACGTTTTGAGAAGACTTTTCTTTGTGATCGAAAGTTTTGTTATTGATTCATGACATTTGTTTTCTATTAGTCAGGTCATGATAGGATTGTGAAAGATTACTGTGTGGATGTATTAGATTTTCGGCGACGTATTATTTTAAATCATCAGAATTTCAAGATGACGAAGCTTTCGATTTTTTGTGATTTTATTCAAAATCGATAGAGTTAAATATATCAACGAAGAGTGGTCATGTGTTGAACTATGATTTTGCATTCGAATAGTTAACAAGTTCACACCTTTCAAGGGAGAAAAATGAAAATGTCGTACACCAACATACTCTCTGTACTTTCGGGCTATGCAATATTAATCATTTAGAACCTTTTAGCTGTTTCAAATCTACTATCAAACTGTGCTACGATATGTAAGTTTGAGTTCAGCCTAAATAAACCGATCAGAGAATAAAGCCCATATAGTTCGTTTAACGTCGATTTTGAAGCACAATGAAGTATTTGGGCTTTATTGCAGGATAGATTTATATAGGCTGGAATCCAGTTAGTATACCATAGCATAGTTTGATAGTAGACTTGAAGTAGCTAATAAGTTCTAAAAGATTAATATGACATAGCCAGAAAGTACAGAGACTACGCTGAAGTATGACATTTTCGTTTTTTTCCTTCATGCGACTCCTACAAACACCATCCATTCATGTCTATCAGTTGATGTTTGGCATTCTTACTTGTACAGTTCTTATATCCAACGTACTATTCGAACGAGCTATAACTTTAAATTGCTGGATTTGGCGGTCGAATTCTTAAATTTTCTCATAGGCATGAGTATACCTTTTGAGTAAAAGCTTAGTATATTTTATTATAAGAAATCCACTTTTTAAAGCATTATCAACTAATCTTGGGGCTAAGCTGGATGCTACCAAGCGGGTCCACAGGTTGCGGATAGTGGAACGGCCATTAGTATGATGGTTAGCTGCGAATAAGATCAAGAGATTGATCAAATAAACAG